>BMAU01016309.1:0-39592 GCA_019973935.1 Trichonephila clavipes | reverse complement strand
GTTGATAGACCATTATTGCTAAGTGACATTGATGATACATGATGGTTTAGTGCAAGGCCATATGGGCAATATGACCATCCTTTCGAGTATTTGTGACGGGGGATTGCTAAGACGACCCTCTGTACCATCATCATTCCTGTTCCTTGATCATCATTTGAAGTGCCACTGTAGTCACACCCGTTTTTGCCGCAGGTTCAAGGACAGATGTAACTGTAGTTACAGAGTTGATAGACCATTATTGCTAAGTGACATTGCTGATACATGATGATTTAGTGCAAGGCCATATGAACAATATGACCATCCTTTCGAGTATTTGTGACGGGGGATTGCTAAGACGACCCTCGGTACCTGTAGATTTCAATTGGGGCTTATCCCGAACCCATGGTTTCACAGGCCAAGGATTTCACATTTGTATCTTAGTTATGAGATCTCGATCAACTCGAGCTCCGTCATGACGGAAGGATAAACCATATTACTGCCATGATCTTTCAGGGGTCAAATTTTGGCCGCTGTAGGATTTTTCCGTCATATTCCTCTTTATATTATACGATCTTTATGCAAAGGCTAATTTTCAAATGCGACTTCGAAATGAGAAACATGCTGCACATTCTTCTCTTTCATATTGACTGAAAAAGGGATTTAGACCCGCCTATGTTCGAATGCGATGAAATGCTAATAATTTGTATATTCCATCATGTTGAGTTTTTTTTTTTGCAAATTTGACGTTATGAGTCAACATTATGGTGTAGTCATTTAAATGGATAATCATATATGTATTGCGTAAAACAAGAAATTGATTGTGTGTTAAATTGTGCAGTTTTCTTTTCAAACAGGAAATCATAATGTGGTATTTCTGCGAATCCCTCAAGTGAAAGCAGCACACTTGTTGCGTCATGACAAGTGGCTGAGAGCACTTCAGAGGGATGTGTGCGAACGACTGAATGAACGGCCTCATGGACGAACTTTAGCCACTTGGCAACAACATACGTTTAAATATGTAACTTAGGATAGTATTTGTGTAACTGTACAGTTTTGCTTTTTTAGCTCTGAGTCATTACTAGCTAACGGACCAACATTCACACAATAATAGGTAATTTGGTATAGGACCCGTTGCGTACTAAATAAAATATTAATTATTAGATTTTTTATTGTTTGAAAAAGAATCAGTAGAAGGAGAGAGGGAGGGATCTTTTCTTCTTTTATTTTAGGCAAAGACAACCTTGAAAGAAACATATTATTCCATATATTTTTAAGAAATATTTAATTGTAGATTAAAACCATGGCCATTCAATCGACCTGTCAAAGTAATTTGTCGATAAATTTACATTACGATGAAAATGTTTGTTAAAAGAAAGAAAATGTTTATTGTGTTATGAAAAAAAAGGTCCGTTAAAGGCTTAAATGTAATTAAATTGATTTTTGTATCTTTCTGTGCTTACGCCTGCGTGAAATCATTGTAAAATGTCCTCTGAAAAGTCGAAAATAATAACTAAGAAAAATGATGTCCTTCTCAGTTATCGGATTTTATACATGTTATACTTTATTGAAAAATATTTTTTTTCTACATATTTTTACTTTGTATCTTTCATAAAAATTTATAAGCCGTTGAAAGATGGATAGTATGAGTTCATGAATTTATTTTCCTTTATCACAGATTATTGAATCCTTGCTCAAATAAATATTGATTTTTTTTGTTATTTATTAGTTGATGTTTTGATAGAATGTTTCACGTATTTTCTCTTTAATATAAATTGATGTAGAAAGTCCTTGATATCCCACTTTAAATAAATGGAAAATAAAATAAATAAGAAGTATAAAACTATTACGCACAAGAAATTTAGAAAACTAAACTGAAATAAACGATTCAAAATTCTTAAAATTTAGTTATAACATAGATTTTATTTCAAAGGATTATATTTTAACATGAGAAAAAAAGAATTCATTCTTAAGAATTTAAGCCTTTATACTACTAATTACGTAAAACTGTGCACCGCAGGGGCAGCAGCTTTTTAAAATAAACCGTAAGACAAATCATATGCTAATTAAGATCTCAGTTTGAAAGGCTATTTTATTGGTCAAAGAATATTTCTTTCAAAACTTTATTTAGAATTTCATTTCTATATTTAAAATATAAAATAAAAAAATTCATCATATAACTTTTAAAAGCATCGGAAAAATTAACTAATGCTTGGAACCAATCATAACAATAAGGTAAGGGATGCCAGAGGCAAAAGTTTACATTTTAGTGTTGATCCGGTAAATTGAGAATAAATACAACTCAGAACTACTATGAATATGTTTCTTATGAAAAATCTAACTAAAACACTTACTCATAAATTACGACCAGGGATTTCAAATGTTAAAGTGCTTGCGTCAAACAGAACCACCCATCTCAACTAGAGACTGCCACTGACGGCAACAGAAAATGTTCCAAATTGAGCTTAGTATTAAAAAAGATGTATTTCACTTAAAATAATGGCTATAAAACGGCTTTCTTTTTTCAGAAAATCGAACAACACCAAAGTACTCCCATTGCTTCTACGATGACTTTCTTCCACATTAGTCAAAATTAGCAACTAGATTAGTAAGTTTCCATTAGTTAGCTCAAAAATCCATTACAGTTTAATTGTAAAATATTCAGTAAGGCGTAAATCATCAGATAGGCAGTTTACATCATAAATCCAAGTTTAAGTCCACAGTTTACACCTTAAATGATAAGGATTTTCACAATTTTGCATAGTTTCAACTATGTTTAGTAAAAAATATTCTAGAAAAATCCATACTTAAGAGTAAATAGATATGAAATTTTAATAGATATTTTTCAACAATTGTGGGAAATATATAAGGCATTGCAAAACTTAGCTAATATATTAAGTGTTCTTTTTTTTTTTAAAATTTCTTCTATTCTTAATCCGAAGCGTTGATTTTTAATGTAAATAAAAATATTAAAATGTAGAGAAAAATTATCTTTATACTTCAGTATAGATGGTGCACTTACCATAAATGTGTTACAGAAATCATCGGCTTAGGAAATAACCTAGAAATAACACTCTTTTTGAAACTGAAAATAGATCCAAAATCTGCTTGAAAAAATTAGTGAGCAGTAATCGATGTGCTGTGAAATCCATTAAAGGTTTTAAAAGTAAGATGCAAATGGGTGCGTGATTTTGAAAAACATGTTAAAATATTAAGAAGATTTGTCGTTGTTTGTCTGTCTGTCTTCAGGTACATGTCCACGACTCCATCTTCCACTGCCAGTATAATCCTAAATATTCAAAGCTTTCTATCAGCTTAGCTTGTATATACCTAAGTTACTATTTTTTTCACAAACATTATAATTTTTAACTGTTAATGCAGTTTCGACCTTTTGTATAGGAGCGACTTCCATCCTTTCCCCTATTTCAAAACATCCTAATCTTTTAATGGAATTGTCTTTGTTTTTGAAAATCTTAGTTGGTGATCTGCGTTGAAAATACTAAACAGCAAATAATGCGCATTTTTACTACTACTACTACCTTTCTCTAATTCTTTTAATTTATATTATAGACAGATATATCTTAAAGTACTTTAAGGTATCCGACTACGTTCGGAACCGTGGTTTTAAAAAAGTGCATACATGGATAATTTTCATGATATTTAGTGTCACTCAGATGAGAATACATGCATAAAATTACTTTAAGGGCATTTTGACAAAAAAAAATTGTTTAAATATAATATTTTGGCAAAAAATTAACTTAGAATAATCTTTTTTCCAAATGTTCTCCTTTTCTAAAAAAATGGTTCTATTATAATAATATTTTGCCTGTATATAGCTCAGACCTCTCTACAAAGGCTCAACTAGAATTTTTGAAAAATTCACATTATTTTCAGAGTTACCACCAATTGAAATAATTATTGGCGTTTTTTTCTTAAAATTGCTCCCCTCTGTTGTCGTAAAATATGAATAAACCCACTTCTAAGTTATACATTTCAAAAATCTTAGTTGAGCCTCTGTAGAGAGGTCTAAGTTATATACAGGCAAAATATTATTCTAATGGAAACTTTTTCATTTGGAAAAAAGATTATAAAACTTTCGTTCGGATTCTGAGTTTTCCGTGTAAAATTTTTTTAAAAGATTTCTGTCACACAAATTTTTATCGTGTTAACAATATTTTGTGGCAGACCCAAAGATTTATCCTGGTACATTTTGAAGCTTTAGCCCGTTGAAATTTACACCAACTTTCATCTTCGACAGGGCACTGTCCATGTTTTGGCTGATGTTTTGATGAGCAACAATGAAAAAAGGCAGCAATAACAGCAGATTTTTTCAAATTCCCACAATATTGCTTCGAATAGCAATCCCATAGTAATTTTGTAACTTATTAATTAAACCATCAGTTAATTTACCTTTCCCCCGAGTCCTTTATTTCTGCTTTTCAATTTTCGAAGCCTTGTTCCAACTCTTTTTTTATGCCCTATACATTCTAGCTTCGTAACAGAATCTTTTAAATGTCCTTCACGGCATCAAAAGCTTTGGAATCCCCATCCCCATAATAGTCAGTGTATCGTAACATTCTATGATCTTCCGACCTCTCAAAAATACGATAAGCCCCAACCGGTTCCATGCTGAAGGAAGATCCTTTATGATGATTACACTGCAATTTCACATTTTGTTGTTTCGTCTTTGAATTACATTTTCTACAAAACTGAGATAAAGTTTCAAAGTAATAATTTTCCCATATCAACAGATATTGCACGAACACAACCATTTAGCGAAGAAAACCACGACGCTGCCAGGTACCATCCACCGAAACACCACAATTTACAATACCATTTCTGCGTCATTCATTATTTTTCTCAATGGAAATAGCAGCACTATTTTTCTTGTTGGCGGAATGCAAGCTTTGAGAGAAAGGGAGGTAGATTCAAAACAGCACAAAGTTTTCTTCCTGCTGATATTCTTTTGTTCTTAAGTTCATTCATTTTTGTCTAACATTTTAGAAGTACAAAATGCCGATATGAAACTGCAATTTTTTTGCAGTGCAAAGAAAGTTTGAAGATAATCCAAACCTTGAATCTTCTACAAGATAAAGGCTTCCTGCTGTACACATTTTTGTTGGGCAACACAATAAGGAAAAAAATACCAATTAAAATTTCCAGATCAATCAATCTGTTTCCAGTTAAACGTTCTGAAATGTTACTTACCTCATTACTTACCTCATTGCATTGCTGCAGCTTCAGTGAACTGGCGGTCATAATTTCTTCATTAGATGAAGCAGTTTCAGTGCTTTTATTTTGGTTTCCGTGAAACTTTCTTTTACGGGGACGATATGAGCGACATTTACCCATGATTTCAAAAATAAATTAAAGATTAAATTAAAATAATTTAAATTCTAAAAATAAAGAAAAAAAAAAAAGAATTAAAATAGGCGTGGTAAATCTAACGTCGTTAAACAAACCATTTTCTGTCTTAAAATGCTTGCAATCGTTTGCAACAAAATTATTTGAAATAATTATTAGCAAACTGTATCTTAGTAAGCAGATAATTAAAATTTGGTTTTGAAACTTCATTTTAGGGAAATAATAATTAAACACTGCATATGTAGCTCACTTCCGGTCCAGATTACATTACTTCCGGTTTCGTTTTCAACTACTATGACTTATTTAAATTGCTATAATTAGTTCTAATTTAAAAATTAAAATAAAGACTGTTTTTGGAATCTTAAAGGCTGGGGCTTGATTTTACAATCATAAAAAAAAATTCGACCTTTTTGTCAAAAAACACTTTTTCAACCTAGTCGGATACCTATATTCCTACATGAAGATGTTTCACCTCCCATGAAAGCCCAAATGGGCCGTATCAGATTAATATCCACCAAGTTAAGGGCCCGGGATATTCTTTGGAATCTATCTTTATGCTCCTCGAACCCTTCTAACACAATTCTAGTCTTTTGACATTAGACGCTGTCCTACTAGAGGATTCCATTTTCATTTGGGAAAGCAGGCGACATATAAGGGTGTAACTGATCCGCAATTACGCTCAGATAGTCTACAAATTTCACGGTCTACAATTTCACTACCAGAATTTGGGATCCCATACTCACCCGAGAGAGCGTTCTCGAAAGCATAATACCGCGATCATCAATTTATGTAC
Source organism: Trichonephila clavipes (assembly GCA_019973935.1). Taxonomy (NCBI): domain Eukaryota; kingdom Metazoa; phylum Arthropoda; class Arachnida; order Araneae; family Nephilidae; genus Trichonephila; species Trichonephila clavipes. The sequence goes on along the minus strand of BMAU01016309.1, from coordinate 33,459 downwards.
ATGGAGGGAGCAACTGTTCGACTTTGAAAGAAGGCGGACCCTGAAACAACCATCGATGTGGTGAAAAGAAATCACGATCTATCCAACCAGGAAACTCATATCCACTTATTTATGGTCAAATCTCAATATTTCTGAGCCCACTCTAGACGTAGTTAGCAATGACGCTTTTTCAACAGAGGTCCACGAGCGGGACGTCTGCATGCAGTCCCATATCCAACAGTGTCCACTGAGATGTGTGTTTCGAAACACTGGCACTTGGACATACATAGTATGGGCCTGTCAACTCATATTGCCGACTTAGCTTTACAAAGTGGAACAATCGTCGAATTCTTTTTCTTTTATTATGCATGGACATCCAACAGCTAGGTGTCTACTGGTTTCACCGTAAATTATCCACTTGGAACAAATGCTAAAAACAACAGAACACGAACAACCTACCAGTCATGCTGTTTCGGATATACTTGTTCGAGTCTTCAGGCTGTTATAATATATGCTCTCTTTCAAATTCGGTTACAGCATCCGCCTTTCCTTTCACTCGCAAAAGTCAGTACAAGAAAGATTCTTTACTTTCTACAGCAGCAGATAAACACCATTCTCTCTTAATCCCGTAGCTTCCATGTTACCCAGAAGGATTCATTGAAAAATGTGCAGATGTTCATAATGTTTTGGCTCGACAGTGTATGTTCTTAAGACTATGTTCGGAGTTGTGATTTTGAAAAGTGTATAAATCAATAACTTTTTGTTTTATATTGAACTATAATGAAACCATTAAACTATGATGTACACGTAAAATTGTTTTAAAAATATTATTAAAAGAAAAAACTTACTTCAATGCAATTTTTCGGCAAAAAATAATGAAAAAAAAATCACATATCTTCAAAAACATTATCTTTTTATGGAAGATGCTTCTATAATGAAATATTTTTTACAGCTATAAAATTTCTCAACAGAAGCTGAAATATATTTTTTTAAAATTTCACATTTTTTTCAATGTAACTATCATTGGAAATAATAGCCGGAGTTTCTGTTGAAATTTCTTTACTCTTTCTTTTCTCATAAATTTCTTTACTCTCTCTTCTCTATATGGATTTATATACATGTATCAAAATATGAATATAAATCCACTTCTAAATTATGTATTTCAAAAATCCAGTTCAACCCCTACAGAAAAGTATTAATATAAGTAGTATAAGTAGTAATCCTATTCATAGGTAAAATATTATTATTATAGAAGAAATCTTCAAAAAAAGAGGATATTTTGAAATAAGTCCTCTTTTTTCGATTTTTGCCAAAAAAAAACTGCATGTAAATAATTCTTATTGTATTAATATTCTTAAGACAATTTTATATGTCTATTCTAATTCAAGTGACAGTAAATTTTGAAAAAGAAATAATTTAAATACTTTTGTAAAATTGCGGTTCCGAATGTTGCGAGCCAACTTAATTTACCACAGGGAAAATATAGATTTATGAAATAATTAGATCCTTAGAATATATTTAGTTCATTGCTCTATTTTCCTTATAATTTTCAGTGAGATAAAATTCTTCCTCCTTCTGCTTGTAAGAGCACTATTAAAATATCACAGATATTATTCAGGCAATACAGTAATTTTTTTTAACTGTGACATAATTAACATATATATGAAATTTCTACCACGTTTCACAATTGCCGTGAACAAAATACTACCTAATAAATTTCTACCTAATAATCTCTTATTTTTCCAATAGTTATGGAAAACTCTGTGTATTTTATAATAAAATATAAATTCTAGCCAGAGTTTAAAAATGCAATTGAGAAATAGAGCAATGCTCACGAAAGTCTGACAATTTTTAATTTTATTCTTGAAAATAAATTTTATTATTTTAAGGAATATTTATATAACTAGGTACCAATCGAATTATCAGATTCTAAGACGCAGCAAATTAGATTACGAATATTTAGAATTTCCTGAAACAGAAGCATTTTCTTCAACATATTCAAAAGTAAAGGAATTGTTCCTATGAATATGCATTAACTAATTTGTTATGAGAAATATGTAAATAAAATTTACATAAAATTTCCAAGAGTAAAGGTATTAAGACTCAGTATTTAAACCTGAATACTGTATTTTTTATTTTTAAAAATTCTCCATTCCTATAGGATTTTAGCTAGTATTTCACTATGAACTTATAATTATTCTAGTTTCTAACCGAAACAACAGATCGCTGAAATTTATTTGTAACAGAAAAATTTTAGGTTCAAGATAGATTCTACTTGCATTATTTTTTCAAAAAATAATCTACAGCCTAATAGAATTATTCAGTGATTTACGCGAATGAATTCGAAAGAGCATTGTGTCTTACAATAGTAGTTTCCTGATTTAAACTCATCCTTCTAGAATAACTTGATTACTACTTTAATTAGTTTTACGATTCATTTTCATTCCCTTTAGAATTATCATCTTCCTTTTCTATGATACTAATTCCTTTAGGCAACCTTTATAAAAATCTGAAAGAATGAAAATTAATTAGAATCTATTTATTCAAGCTCTTCAAAACAATCAACTTGATATATTTAGTCTTTTAAATCTCCTTCATTTCAGGAATGTCATTTGAACTTATTCAGTGTTCTATATCGTGACTTTTAATTTATTTGCTTTCGCTACACGCGCGAGTTTGTTATTATTCTTTTTAAAATCTGCATTCTGATATTTATCTTTCATTAACAGTTATATAATGCAGATTGCAAGAAATTTTAGCTTAAATAATGAAACAAACGTAGCAAAATTACAAATACGACATTTGCCATTGTATATGCAATATATTTTGTTTCTTTATTGTACAAAACAAATAAAGAAGTGTATAGTGCAGTATTTAAATCCGTCTTCAATGATTTACTCGGTTTACTAAGTGTGAACACTGTAATTCAGTACGAAGGCTACAACTTCTCAACTCTTCTTTAACATTAGATTATTTTTCGTAATAAATAGAGTTTTCCGCCTAGATCAGTGAACCATTTGCAAGATTTAGATATTCACTCCAAATGCTCTTTGTACCCAAAGAAGAAAACAAAATCTAATGAACAGAAACGAGCAACTGGGTTTAAAAGAGTTGCCATTCGAAAGAGGAAACATTCTTTATGCTATTGTACTATCGCATCGCAGAGTATCGTGCATGAATAAATTACCACACTGGAAAAAGGATAAAAAAAGACCTTCCATGTCCTCTTTTCAAGTGATAACTTTTACGCAGCTCTCAAGCTTTCAGCTCTTAAAACGCTTCGAGGAAAAGGATTCATGTAAAGTAAGCTTCTATGTGGCGATTTATATGATAAACGTTTAATTGGAAAGATAAGAAATAGAATGTTTTATGCAGACGGGAAAGTTTCGAAGCAGAATTGAGTCCATCACATGCATGGTAAAGCAAAGCATTCATTCAGACTTGGTTATCTTTTTGTATTAGTTACAGTAAAAAGGATTTGATATATAAGGATTCGAACTTTAGAACAAGTTGATGAAAAGTTAAGTTCAGCGAAAAATCAAAGCGGCGTTTTATTTATTTTTCTATTTCTATTTCTATCAGAGCTGCAAATTTAATTAAGAGTTTGAATTGGTCTTAAGCGCTTGAATTAAAGATGAAATGTGAAATTGAAAAGGTGTTCTATTTTTGATCACAAGTCATCAAGGAATACAAAGAAAAAGAATGATTAGCACACAGTTACTTACAAAATTTCTATCTTTAATTATATTTTTTCACTAAATAGTGGATTTTAATTTTTTAAAAAAAATGTAAGTTGTGAAAAAGAATGTGGATAATAGAAAATGCGTTGGTGGTTTGCCTTGAATTTTAGTTTCTTTAATGGGTAAGTGATCTTTTATTCTGTTTTAATTTTCTAGTGTGATCCCACGCTTATTCCCGGAGGTGTGAATGAAGAAAATAAAAATATCTGAAACGAATTTGATTTTTTAGTTTAATGTATACAAATTAATGAAGTTTCGTAGAGAAAATAGTGTTTTAAATTGCTTAGCTTTCTAAAAAAAGAGATCATCTATACCTATCACGTGAATTTAACTTTTAAGTACACTGCTGGACAATTGCTAAGGACGGAACACAAATTGCTATGTAGCATAACATTAAGCGAGACATGAGGCCTAGTAGGATAAAATATAGTTGCACACTGTTCAGACATTAGAATAAAAGAATATTTACTGTTCTGGAAAAAACAAAAAAGCTGCAAACATATGAAAGAAAAAAAAATGTTCATTTGATCTGCGTACGGAGAAATGGAACAATTCTAAGTCAGCAGGCACCTTAAAGAAAGGTATGACGGGATATGTCCACCGTGGAATGCAACATTCCACACGTCGTAACAACATTATCCAGCAGCTGTTGAGGCAATTTATCCCATTCCTCTGTGAAAGCACGGATGAGGGTGTTCTTGTTTGTCGGAGGATAGTTTCGACCACTTGCCTCTCAAAGCATAACATTTTCAATGGGGTTTAGATCTTGGCCATACGAGACGTTGAATACCCTCGCTGTCTAGACAATCCTGAACAACGAGTGTTCGATGACATGTTGCGTTGTCTTCCATAAAAACAAATTTATCACCGACAGCACCACGGAAAGACAACATGAGGAAGTAGAACTTCATCAATGTATCGTTGGCCCGTCATAGTCCCATTCGCAACCACATGTAGGCGCGTGCGGTCATTGATCATGATGCCGGCCCACACCATGATACTGCATGTCGGATATCGGTCCTTTTCCTGGATATTTTCTGGACGATAAGCGGTACCACTCTCGCGCCAGATCAGTTGGCGTCTATAATCCGATGACAGACTCAACATTTCTCATCTGAGAATCGTACGCATGCCCAGTCCTGTTCAGTCCAATTGTGATGCTCACGATACCATTGCAAACGGGCAGTACGGTGCTGTCTGGTCAATGGGACACACACAACAGGTCTGCGTGCGTATAGTCCTCTTCCCCTCAAACGTCTGGCAACAGTTTTCGGGATATCTGCTTTCCTGAGGCAGCAAGAAACTGATTTGCCACCTGCTGAGCTGTGGTGCGCCTGTTCCTTTTGCTGATATATATATCTGTCTTCTGCAGGCGTCGTACTTACTTGACCTCCCCCGTGCCGTCTACTACATTCCAGTAGTTTTAAATGACTTCCACAGCAGTTTGAGCGATGATGACAACATCTGTTATTTTTTCGCCCTTCTTCGATTTTTCCAATAATTCGGCCACGCATAAAATCATCTATGTGATGTCGGAAAGACATGCAAAATTTTAAGTTTGTCTATTAAATCTTTCCTGTAAAACTACTTGAAACAACAACTGTCCACACGCGTCAAAACCTTTGAAGCTCTTATGAACGCTATCACGTGATGAACAGACGTGGAAAAAAATTTGCATACTCATACTTTTTTTCTTACTAATATCCCGCACTTATTCTAATTTTCCACATTTTGCTTCCTTTCATTTTGTGGTTTCTATGGATGATAGTGTTATCCGTCCTTAGCAATTGTCCAGCAGTGTATGTTGATTCAAATTTTAAAAAAAAATTGTCTTTCAATTTGTGAATTGTGTAATAACACATTAAATATCTTGCACATTTCTGATAGTTTTTCTATATACCAAAAGGTAACATTTGTTCTTGTCTAAGCTGTTCACACCGAGACAGAATTCAATCAATTAATCAAATAAAAAAATTTCATTTACTTTGATTGGTGAGAGTCTAGCTTAGAAACTTTGGAATGGCAACATTTACAGATGGTTGAATATGGGTTACTTTTTTATTAATTTGATTTTGGTCTATCCTCATCATTGTGGACAGTAACAATATGATGTGGAAATAGTTATATACAAAGTAGGATTCAAAAGTTCTCTAGCTAAGTCTATAGCTTAAAAATATTATCAATTAAACTGCTGAAGCACATCTTCCTTCGAAATAAAACCCTTGGACAACAACGCATTTTTTTTCGCTCGTAAAGGTCAACAAAACATTTCTGGAATCCAATTTTAGCCATGTCCTTTAATTCAGCCTGCGATGCACTTTTAACTTCATCGGCAGATTGGTCGTTTAACATGCGGGGAACGATGTGTTGACACACTATATGCATGTTAAGATCCTTAGTCGGTATCCTTTGACATGGGGCCGAAGGTATACGAACTGATTCTGCTGTTGTTTGAAGCCTGTTCCTACGTACCACCGCAGAAACGTTTTCGATGTTTTCATTGGTGCAGGAAGTCTGCGGACGTCTAGAGCACTTGTCATCTTCGACACTTTCCTTGCCTTCTATGAAACGTCGATGCCACTAAAAGGCTTGCATTCATGATAATGCATCATAGCCTTAAACCTGCTTGAAAATTTCGTAAGTCTCCGTAGCACTTTTTCCTGAACGACGCAAAATTTGTTGTTCATTCTCTGCTCAACAAACGCAATTTCTTTTAATCACAGACTACTAAATGCATGCTCCTACAAAATACAACGCCGTGGTGAGCCACCGACCATGCGATTCGTAGCAAACGTTTTTTAGAAAAGGAAAAGAACGCAGTAACACAGAAATGTTATCGTAGTCACTGTACTGCAAAATTTTTAAACGTTATAGGCTCAGTCCTGGAACCTTTGAATCCTACCTCGTAGATATCCTCCTATATATCCCTTTCGCGGGCAGTGGCTAATAGGTCTAGCCACATATTAAAATATTTTTCTCCAAGCGGGTGATGGATATTTAGTCTATCCACATGCGTTAATTGAAGCTAAAACGCATAAAGATCAATACAGATGGCAGCATGACAACTTTTTTGCATCATGTCCTCTGATGGGTAGTTAAAAACAGTTTTTCTCGGTGTAAATCTACACATTGTATTTTGATTACTATAAATAAAATTTCTGATCTTTGAAAATTTTTTTTTGACATGTCTGAAGTATACTTTTCTCTCATCTGAATGAATTAAGCAAATGTGCAATTGAAAATCAAAGGTTTTCTTTAGGTTTTTGGAAAGCTTTTATATGTGGATAGAGGCTCTATCCACTACCCACATAGAACAGAAAAATGTCCTTGAAATTTTTGCTCTTCCTCCACTTTTGAGAGTCAAAACAGAAAGTGATCTGTACAGGATATACTCTCTTTGCTATACCAGAAAAGACGCTAATCGCTCTCAATGGCTATGTCAGTCCTGCAACGTACCACTGTGCCTTCAAGTAAATGGTCCTACTTTTGCTTTGAAAAGTTCAACAGTAAATAGCTCATCAAATTTGTGAAATAACTTCTTTTAATCCTAAAAAATATTACTTTATTTCTAACTTTTTATACAAAAATTAAATAAAATATAAAATCTGGATATATACCACTTTTAATGTATATTTTAGTAAGTATTCTACTAAGTACAACTATTCTATTATTATTTAATTACACTTATACTTTGTATTTCATTGTTATTGAAATAGTTATTAGCACAGATGTTAATTTTTCATAAAATGTTGATTGCAATATGATTCATTTTTTCTGTCTTTAAAAGTAAGTTAAATGCCTTAAATGTGCAGTGGCTATAACGTCTAGCCACCACCCAGAAAAAAAAACCATTGATCAGATATTTTTAGAGGATGATAACATTACAGTTATCAAGTACTTTATTACAGAAAAGTGTATTTTAGCTGTGTCTTCGTTAAAGGGTTAAATAATGTAATTGCATCTTGCACCTTTACAGCAGTCTAACTTTGGAAGTGGCTAAAGTGCAGGAAATCTTCCTCTCACTTGTCGCTCCTTTCTCAAAGGTTTAATTATGCTATACACTGGTGTGCAAAAATTAAGGAAGAGACGGTTTTTTCAATATAACTTTGTACAAAAGCTTTCCAAATCAACACATTTAATACCGTAAAATCCCCAATACGTAAGGACATGTGTAATATGTAAGCAACACTTACTAAAAGAGAAATCAGAAGGATAAAAAGAAGCTTGATTGAAAAAGTAGCATGGAGCGCAAGGCGACTGAAGGCCGAAACATCCCTGTGATGGGTGTCCAGCAAGAAACATCCGGTCTTTAGTAGGGGATATGATCTCCCCTGACGGCTAGGCAGGTTTCACAGCATCTGCCCATGCAGAAATTGAGGGTGTCAATGAGTTGTTGAGGCATTGCTCCCCATTCGTCTTGCAGCGCCAATCGAAGCTCCCGAATCGTTACTGGTGGTAAGGTACGAGCTGCTAAGCGTCTGCCTAGAAAATCCCATACATGCTCGATGGGATTGAGATCCGGAGATCGTGCCGGCCAATCCATACATTCAATATCCTCACTCTTTAAGAGCTGTTCGGCAAATACTGTGCGATGACATGGTGCATTGTCGTCCATGAAAAGGAACTGCAGACCCATAGCGCCACTAAAAAGACGCACATATGGAAGAAGAATCTCGTTACAATAACGGGTCCCGTTGACTGAACCTGCGTCGAAGATGTGACTACCAAGTCACATCTTCGTAGTCGACTACCAAGCATGATGCCTCCCCAAACGAGAACACCGCGACCTCCATACCTGTCCCTTTCAATGATGTTCGAGGGATGATTGCGGCTTCCCGTTCTCTCCAGATGAGTATGCGATGAGAATCGCTACTCAAACTGAATCTGCTCTCATCTGTAAAGAGTACTGGTCCCGATTCATTGTCTCTCCAATTCCGGTGTTCCCGGCACCACAGAGAACGCCTTCTCCGATGGGCAGGCGTTAAAGGTACACACCGTACAGGGCGTCATGCAAACAGATCACCATCGTGCAGTCTTCTGGCCACGGTAAAACGCGATATCGGTCGTCCAGTCGCCTGTGTCGTGTGTCTAGCGATTTCTCCGCTGTCTGCCGCCTGTTTCTTCTGGTCTGTAAGACAATGTACCGGTCATCTGCGGGTGGGTTCCTCGTGGACGACCACTACTGAACCCCGGATAGCTGTTCCTGTAGTTTGAAATTGTCTCCAAAGTCGTGAAACGATGCTGTGAGCAATTCGAACTCTGCAGCCACACTTGTCACACTGCGGCCTTCCTCCAACTTCCCAATGATTTGACCTTGGGTAAAAGCATCCAGATGTCGTCTAACAGATTGATTATTCGCCATTTCTCGCTGAGGCAGCAACTCGGTGTGATTTTAACTGCTATACAGGCGTGCAATGTTTGCCAGAAATACTGATCTTACACCGACAACATGCTTTATACCACTCAGACACTCCCCCATTACGTCTACCTGCATATCTGCGCATGTGCTACCGTACATCACCTTACTTAATCTCCTGATTGGTCTTTCTGTCCGCTCTGCCTCTTCGTTCAGCTGATATGCTAATTTTTCGACTTCGTCCTTAATTTTTGCACACCAGTGTATTTACGAAATTAAAGTATCAAAGCAACTGCTTCATTTCGCATCTTCGTATCCAATAAGCCAAATTATGATGTAATTCACTGTTTGGTAGAGAACACAGCATTCTAAGACAAGGGAGAGCTACCAGGGAAGATTGTTTGCAATATCGTATCATTTTAATATTGTAGTATGTTTAAATCGAGTTGAACTGTGATGAAATCCTTCACAAGTATTATTGATTTTTTGAAGGAGTAATCTCTTAAAACATGAAAAATACATCTCTATTGGAGCCAAATAATCAGAATGGAATGCTTTTGATTTCAAACATGAAATATTTCTATGGTGGGAAATGAAATAAAAAAAATCTTCAGACTAAATTACATCTTTCCAGTCATCCGCATTCCAGTTTTTATACTCTCTGTACTAATACATCCTTTTTTGTGTGCTTTGCGTTTTACATGGGAAACTCTCTCAGACCTTTTTGATCGATGTTTTAATCTACTGTTATATGTTCAGCTATAGATTTTGGTTTCCTTCGTGCTGCCATACTTACTGATCTCTGTAGCATAGCTATTAGAGGTAACACACTGTTTATGTTATATTTTTATAGCTGAATAACCTTACTAATAATATAAACGTGAAAGTTTGTGTGGATGTTTGGTACTCTTTCACGCAAAAACAACTGAGTGGATTTTAATGAAACTTTACAATAATATAGCTTATGCATCAGAATAACACATAGGCTATAATTTATAAAGATATTGTGAAAGTCTTAAAAATATAACGATAATTGTCAAGAACGTAGGAAAAAATTCTGCCATCTGCAAAAACACCCGCGACAGCATATGTCGCACATTTATGTGTGTGTTCACACATTTATGTGTGAATCAAAACTTTGCATTTTGTTTTGTCTATGCCAGGCGCTAGGAACATTAACACGTAAAATTTGTAATAAAAAAAATACAACACAAAAAGTGCTAAATATAAATTATTATACTATTTTAAGCGTTCATTACACAAAATTTGTAATAATGTGCTACTTTTGCTGAGCAGAAATCAGCTTAGGAAGGTGTTTTCAAAAATCAACCCACAAGGGAGTTACGGCGAGAGTTACACATAAAAAAATCCTTTTTATCAGCTATTAAATCTATAGACTTAAAATTTAACAAACAGGATTTTTTTTATGCAGCTGAGATATGCAAAAAGATTTTTTTTGTTTAATTTGCAATTCACGTAAAATTGCAAATTAAACAAACAAAACTCATTAAAAATTAACTCATTAAAAACTTCTTTATCCTTCAATCTTTATTGCTTAATTTTTCAATTCATCCGTGCAAAGAACGGGTATAACAGCTAGTTAGACATAATAGCAAACTTACAATTTTGACTGTTATAAGCAAATTTCTTTATTTTTTTTTAAGTGAGTTCCAATATTCATTTATTTCTGCAAATAAAAAATTGACTGCAATATTATAACAATATATTACACATCCAATATCTTATCTTTATTTGTACTACTTACGGTAGGTGTAGTGGACTTCTCATTTAATCCATATATAAATATGTGTGTGCTCAATGTTATAAGTTTATTGTAAGTTTTCTTTTTCTTTAAGTTTTTGATTAGTTTTTATGTTTCTCATTTCTCCATTCAGTTTTATACATTTTTCCTAGAAGTCACCATCTATTATTTCAGTTAGGATTTTTTATGTTTAGTAAGAGAGCGTCTTATTTTTTAAAAAATTATGATATCTTTTCTCTCAAGTAAAATATTTTTACAAATTTTATGTAGTTTTCATGTTACCTAAAATAGGTAAAATTTAAGATTTTTTTTCTTTTTTGCAGCATTTTTTGAACACTGCGAGTATTTTCTTGCTTTCTTTTCTACTATTAATATAGCGGTTTCTAGTTCATGAATTTGCTTTATATTTTGCTGTTTAGATTTGTAACTTGAAATTTTAAAGTTTTTTTATGTTTTTTTTAATGTACGTGTATGTAGATTTCGGTTATTATAATAGTATTGTTTTAATATCTTTATATAAATTTATAATCCTACAAAAAATGCCTTAATTTATTTTATCTTCTTTTCCAACCTAGTTATATAGGTTGATGTAGAAGAATTGGTCTTTTGAAAAACGATGTTTAACCTTATAGCCTTAGCTCTTAAGACCAAGGATTTGATAATATATTATTCTGGTCTTTTAACTATAGCCTATACTATCTTGTTATACTTCTATATATTGCTCAGCTTTATGTTAGATTTATAGCTCATTACTTCTGATACTGTGTACCTTTTAAACTTATTGATTGTTTATCAATGTCATGCTTTTTTAAGCTACATCACTGTGAATTACCCCAAAGATGTAGTGTGCAAATCCCAGAATAAACAGAAATTTTGTAAAAAAGTCTAATTCCTTAATTGAAGTTTTCCCCACATATTTGATGATATTTGAAAGTATTTTCATAGCACACTTAAAATAAATATTTATGGGGAGTGTCCGTTTCGTTCTACTGCAACTGTAGTAGCAGTTTTTCAGTTTAACACTTGCGTACACGTGTCATTGGTTTATTGTTAGTTCAACGACTCTATTACAGCCGGATTGTGTTGTTTTTACATTCCTTTGTTAGTAAGCATTAAAAATGTTTAAGACGGTTGCCGATCCCAACGACTGTGAAGTGCTTTTTGTGATCCGTTTTTTGAACATAAGGAATGTTTAGCCATCTGAAATTCATCGTCACTTTATAGAGATTAATGGTGAAAATGTTCTAAGTGATAGAATGGGGAGAAAGTGATTTCGACAATTCAGCAAAGAGGTGCAGAAATGCTCATGGCGAAGTACGGAGTGGGCGACCTTCTGTTGTGAGTGATGGTTTGGTTGAAAAGAGTTAATGAGAGAGAGAGAGAGAGAAAATTCTGTTCAGTATAAGATTGCTTTGTAATGAGTCTCCATAAATTTTCAAAACTGTTCACTGGTGTCAAGTGGGTATAGACAAGTTAGTTTTCCAATATAAAAAATGCCTGAACAAGGGTGATAACTATGTAGGGAAATAGTTTCCGACATGCTCTTTCATGTAAAAATAAATTTTGTTATGAAAAATATTTTTTATGCGAGTTTGTACAAAATGATACTTAGTTTCAGGATACACCTAGTAAAAAAGTGTAAATGTTCGCGATATGAATATCAGAATCCAAAATTATTTTATAATGTTAATGTAACATTTTTCAATTTATAAATTCAAAATTTAATTACGTTCTCTTTTATTTTAAAAAAATCTGAGTGCCGTTTGTTATATTTAGTTTTTTAAAAAAATATGACAATAAAACACTTTTGTTTCGCAGTTTTCGGAGGAAATTATAAAAAAAATTGTCACAATGTTAAACGATAATAAATAATTTTTTTTGTATATTTTATCAAAAGACTTTCTTTTTCAATTTATGAAGAATTAGAACATTCTTCCTTTTTGTTACCAGACTTTGAAAATTTCAATCGGATTTTATAATCTTCTTAATTTTCCAGTCCCCTTGAGAGAATTAACATAGTAGCTTTGAGCATATCCAGAACAGAAGTGTAAGTATAAAAATTACAAGAAATTTAATTCTTTACGCAAATAAACTTTTATACAAATATTTCGAAAAAAATAAAGAAATAGGCGGAATTCATTAAAACCTTTCGATAAGATCGCACTTCATATATGTGAAGTAATTTAAAACTAAAAAAAATATGTTATTAAGATTAAAAGTCAAAAAGTAATTATTTTTAACGTGAAGTAAGTATACCTTTAAAAAACATTATGAGAATATTCTCTAAAAATAAGTGAAAACTTTTTTGATTGGCTTTTATTGATTAGATTTGCAACATTCTGGAATGTGAGCATACTTTTATTTTATCTTTATTTTTTAATTAATAATATATGCCCTTATATATATATTCAGTTCTTTTAATTTTCTTCAGCGGCTACGGACAAATACATAGTACTCTATTAATGTATGTTTATATTAATATTTTGACTTCAATTGAGCAATATACTTATATAAATAAGGCATGGAAAAGTCGCTTTATCCTGAAGGGAATAGAGAGAGTTACAGCAATGTAAGTGGAATCACGTTATTATAGCAGCACGTATAGTAGGGCACGCGTGCCACATGTGGCACGTGGTACAATTTTCAGTGGCACTCTGTACTATACAAATTTAGAGAGGGAAGTTGATAACTTTGTAATGGACCTTATTTGACAAGCATGTACAGAATCATGAATATTTATGCAATTACAAAAAAATCTGAAAAAGTAACTCTAAAGATAAATTTACAGTTATTTTTGTAAATTATTGCATGTCATTACTGGAGAGATTTAATTGTTGTAGGAGAGAAAATTGCACGTACTCCGCTTTCCACTCTTCGATCTACATATCTAAGTGAAAATTATTTCCTCATATGAAACGTTATTATAGAAGCACGTATAGTATAGCACGCGTGCCACATGTGGCACGTGGTACAATTTTCAGTGGAACTCATTACTATAGAAATTTAGAGAGGGAAGTTGAAAATTTTTTAATGGACCTTATGTGACAAACATGTTCAGAATTACGAATATTTATGGAATTACGAAAAAATCTGAAAGATATCTCTAAAGATAAATTTACAGTTATTTTTGTAAATTATATTGAATGTCATTGCTGGAAAGATGTAATTATTTGAAGAGAGAAAATTGCATATACTCTGCATTCAGATTTTGGTTCTGCAGATCTAAGTAAAAAATTTTTTCCTCACAGGAAAAATATTTCGAGCCCGCTAAGAAATTGTTTTGTAACTGAATGCTCAAAATCGTGTCAAATTGGAAGTCACATATTATACCCCTGATCTTGCGTTATAAAAGTAGAATGATGCCGCAACACTACAGGTTCACATAAAACTTTTTTTTATCTTTATAGTTAACTATAATGAAAGGAAATACTTATATTTTACGTTGTCTATTTCTTATTTTAATAAATATGTTTAAAAATACCTATGGTTAGAGTGACGCTGATTGAGGAGCCGTAAGGACTGGGTTAGTATCCCGGATATGGCATGGATTTTTGTAAATGTATAGTGCATTTACCACATAAGAGTACTCTAAATAGACGTCAAGCCGCAGGTCTTCTCGAGAGGTTGGTGGATGGGTAAGAGAGGTGGGAGGCCCATAACCATTCCCAGGGTGTTCTCCCTCAAAATTGGGGTGGAACCGAGCAAAATCGTACAACACCTGCATGGTGCTCAAAGACAGGCGTAAAATCCTAGCCCTTAGCCTCGATGAACTTCATGGACCTTGATGTGATGGTTCTGTCGATCAGGTGGCATAAGCAACAACAACAAAAATACATAATATATGTAGAGTTTTAATTTTTTAAATTTTTGTTAAAGAAATGGTTATATTTGATGCTGTTCATTTTTATGTTAAGAAATATCTTTAATTGATGTAAAATATATAATAAAACTCTAATTGAGCTATGTTGTCTAACTCTGCATGCATTATCGTGGGAATCCATTTTTTTCAAAAATGTCAAACTCTGTATCACGCTGAATCATACTGGTAGATTGGTTTGACACGCCGTAGTTGAAAGGTTGGCGGTTGCTGATCCCTGCGTTTTAGTAAACCTACTGCACCCGAGCTAATGCGAATGACATCAGTGCCCTTAGTGGCGAAATTCGTAAGCAAATAGAAATCGTAAATAGAAAACGAAAAAAGATACAGCAAAATTACCAATTAAAAAGTTTTAGAGAATCAATTAATTAGTACAAAAAAATATTTGGTTCACACGGTATAAAACAAATTGTCGCCTGTTTATCCAAAATGTCTGAAATCAATCCACTCTTTTCTGTGTAAAGATTTTAGCCATTGTTATGTAGAAATATGAGCAATTAACTGCATAAAATACGTGCTTACTACACCAGTACAGTTTGATCACACACGCACACACAAGCAAATTGTCACAAGGTGATGACAAGAAAATGTAGAGTGTGTTTGAAGATTTCTCATTTCCCCACGATACACGTTTACATTCGTGAAAGTAGTTGTGCATGCACGTTTCTCTGCGTGAAAGGTGAAGGTGGCATTAAATTGTTAGTATCTGTTATGCGGCAACACAGATCCAGCAGACTTGTATGTGAAGCACAAACATGTTCTGTTATGTAACCGCGCATGACGAAATCAATCGCTTAGAGGTACGGCAATCGTGTGTGTGTGTGTCTTCAACTATTCTGCCATAACCGATAATTCGTTGCTTAAGACAATCTTGGAGAAAACTTCTCATCGATTTGCCTTGTAGGCAGGGGCTTAATAAAGTATGAACCATAAGGACCGTAATGCGGACAGGGAAACTTCATCTACAAAGTCAGGTATGTGTGATATAGTGTAATAGTTACAGGTGCCTCTGTTCGTTTAATGTATTTTCGTAGAAAACAAATCCCAGTAAATGATTTTTTCAGCTATCGCACTGATAGTTAACGGACCAGTGCGTTTGGTGACTGGTGGATAGTCCAGACTGGTGGATAGGCCTTTTGGAAGTTGATTCAGTATCGTTTCTAACCAAGAACGTCTTAAGGCTTGTGGTTTCATGCTCAGGGCTTCGTTCTCGGGGAAGGCCTCGTTTCATTCTCGACTCAGTCTTAATAAGATGATGATCCGAATAATTTTAATGATCAAATATTATACCCACACACGTTCTCCGAAAAACAGGGAAATTCAAACTTCATCTCAACTGGCAAAAGTAGCAAGACTATTATTACGTAAGTACCGTTGTCCATGTTCAGGCCTAGGCCAAAAACCATAAACAATAATTCAACTCATTTAGTCAAAATGTGTTCATCGGTTGAGCCGATTTTTACCTAGGTCTGTGAGATTGTGAGCCAGACACATTTTTTTTGTTTCAAATTACCGTTTATACGAGTATTTGACAATACATGTGTTTACTTTTAAAGATGTCAGGTAGGGCCTACTTTTGCAGAGTATCCCATGGGATGCAGTCGTCCCCCGCCTCCGACAAACAAGTTTGTTTAAAAGTCTTAGTTGGTCAAAATTAGATATAAGTTCATTCATAATGTATGTTTTACTTTTGCAATTTCAAGAAAAATTTAATGAAAAGTTTGAATCTTACAAGTAAGTAAAATATTTTTTTCAAATAAATCTCCTCTAAATGATATTTAAGTTTTTCTGCATTCACCAATCCTATTACTTACTTTTGTATTCATTATTTATAGAGCTATAAACAGAAGAAAATAACGTTCTTATTCTTTATTCCTAAGTTCTAAATTACTAAAATGAATTCTTAACTATTGAAGTTGTCGTTATTTTATAAAAAAAAATAAAGAGTAAATGTGACGAGAAAAAAGATTATATACTGAAAATAAAATGCTTTCCTCTATAGCAATGATAACAAACCTATTCACCATTCAAAATTATTGAAATGCTCTAAAAATGCATTAAAACACACGGAATTTATACTTTCTCTAAAACATTTCTTTCAGGTGTGATGAAATTGAGAATGGAAAATCCCTGTTTCCACAGCTAACCTTATGTTATGAGTCAGACGATAGGGTGTGGTTTTTAACGGTGATCACGTACTGCTGTGTTGAAGAATTGCAGACAGTAGCATAGGACGCCATGATCAATATTTAGATACATATATTTATGAGCACGTGCCTACAGTTGTGATTGAAGAGCATTCTGAGATACCGTAAGATTAGAATTAGTCAAATATGCAGGCACACACGCACACACACACACATTTGATGAAGGCAATTAAAATTGCTACATCGTGAAGGACAGATTGTACAAACATCATATTCGCATGAGATAAGGAATATGTTGGGATATGCAATTTATAAACATTTAAGCGCAACCGATCGACATAGAAGGAATAAACAATATCTCAAATTCTGTACAAAGGAAAGTTACGCAGCGGTACCACAGTTGGAAATCCCATTTCAATGCTAGTTGTTTGTGAGAAAATCTTCTTATGCTGCATATAAGAAGAAAAAGTTGCCATAACTTTTGGGAATCGAAAGCGTAGGGTAATGGTCTATCGACTGTGTGGTTTATCGTCTCGCGGTATTGTTATTTTTATTGGTTGGAATCCAAGGACTGCCATAGCAATTGATGATTTCAAGAACGTTGCAATTTTTATGACACCAGCAGTGTACATGCGCACATTAGTTTTCACTGACAATCCTCTTATCGCTTTTCATTACACTTCTGCTTAAACAGAAATGCATATTTACATGCTTTATAAATCCTTCACTTAACGAGGTTCTCGAATAAAAGAATCATTAAGTAACCCAAGAAGCTAGTTCAGGAAAGCACGCAGTGATAACCAGCTATACAGCTAATATTAACAAAAAAATAGTTGATAGAAAAGCGGAATTTTTGATAGAAAAGCAAGTGACTGATCTCTTTGACTATTAACGGTGTCTTCTAAGATCGCCACCTTTAAAGAGAATATGCGTTTTAAGTGGGATTACAATTGCGCAGTTAGAGTATTGTTAGAGGAAAGGGGGTGTGATAATCTTCATGAGTCCGTTGATCATGTCTAAGTGTGGTTTTCGAATCCTGTTGTGTCACTGAAGATCCTCAAAGTGAGAGAGAGTAAGAGTTACATTAATGCGACATTTTAAAGCAAATTGAAGGCTATTGGCCATGGACCTCGTAATTTTGAACCTAGGTCAAGTGACAAGGACTGTCGCAGCCCGGAGGTTACAGGTGTAATAGAGATCGGGGAAGCAGCAGTATTGTTATAAAAATAATTACTTTTATTTATAATACATCACTTTATGGTCAATTTATATCTAATTAAACAACCTTAGTCTAATAAGTCAACCTTTAATCTAATAAGATAATCTAAAGTAACTTATCTCTTACTTGTCAACTCCTACCTAAACTGCTACCGTCTTCTTTATACAAATTTCTTTAGTATTTCCACTGCTCTGAAGAGTGTTATAGCTTGAATATTAATTTCAGAACGAACTCATGATACGCAATTAACTTCCCATGATTATCCTAACACACCCATTGGCAGGATTTAAATAGCTTAAAATCAAGTCATCTCTATGAAAAGTGGGTTTTAAACTCAACTCACAGATAAAGAATAATTTCCCCAAGAGGGTTAGTTGAAAACTCGTGAATAGAACCCGTCACAGGACGACACCTCAGCTGGTACTTTTCTATCCTACCACTCCAACGGGAGGACATTGAACCTCAACAGATTTAATTTGCGGCATTTCCTCTAAACGGCGGGTGTTCAATGGCACTAGGTTCAAAATTATGACACACCAGCCACGAGCTTGTGACCATAACCACTAGGTTGCCACGGCCACCTGAAAATCCACACATCAGGGGGAATTTGTCGAGACTCAAAGTCCTCAATTTCTCATAGCATGGAAGTTTGGAGAGTGGGAGGCCAAGTTAAGCGTCTTCGTCACTTGACCAAAGATAATTATTACGAGTTCCGTTGCCAGTTGCCTTCTTGCAGCTTTAACCCATTAAGGGCATCCGGAATATATATCCAGTGGCGCACACAAGAGAGGGTCCTAAGGGCTTGGACCCACAAAGCCATTGATTTTTTTTTCCGATTCACTATAATTCTAAGTATATAGTACGTAAAATTTATTTAAATATATGTCCTTAATGAGTTTAATTTTAATAATTAATGCTAATTGTTTATTCAATAATTAGTTTTTTTACTGCTTTTGTTCCCGAAAATCGACAAAATCAAAAGGAGCATGACATAAGAATGGGGGACTTTCGACCCTGGACCCCCCGTTGAAAAATTCCTGTGTGTGCGCTACTGTATATATCTCGCTCTGTCAGTACATTAAATGCCACGGACGTATATATACGCCTTTCAGAAATTCTTTGACAATGATTACAATGACCTTAATAGAGTGTCTGCTTGACCTACTTATTTCAGAGAAAGATTTGCTAATATTTCTCCCCCCCCAATACATCAAATACGCGTCCCTATTGTAAAAGGGGGCACTGGGGAATGAATCCCTTAACTTTTATTTAGCAGTTAAGGGGTTAAAGTGGGGAGTTAATAAATATTAAATCAATTAAAGAGATGCTAATGAGCTTTTAAAAATACAAATAAAAATAAATTAGATGTTAAAAAGACCTTAAAGAATGAATGCTTTGAAATGATTTTATTAGATGTACTAATTAATTATAGCATTAATTCCTAGCCAAATTAAATAATACAGTCTACGGAAATGAATTATTAATCTGATATTGGAAAATATGTAGAAAGCTGTAATAAGAGTCAAATAATATATCTCTCTCTTCGGCTAAAAAAAATTGCGGAGTGAAACGAATGGCAATAATCTCTCGGTTCATTAAAAACTCACGTTGTTAATAATAGTTAACATAGTTATAATATTTTTCTCGTTATATGTATTGGAATTTCAAGATTAGATATAACTGTACGTTATTTTATTAGGAAGGAAACATTGTAGCAAGTTTCTAATTTAATCTTCTGATATGAATGCCTTAGAATTTCAGAATTGTAGATCCCGAATAAAATATTTCTGTAAGTGTTTGTGAGTGATAATAATCTTGATGATAAATGAAAAATATATTGTGGCATTAGGAATGAAAAGAGTTGAGTATACATTGATGTTATTAATTTCGCTAAGCATGGGCTATTATATATATATATATATATATATATATATATATATATATATATATATATATATATATATATATATATATACAACTTTTGAAGTTTTATTGGTGGTTAGGAGAATTATAATTTTATGATGAGTTATATATATTTTGGTTTTCTTTAAAGTTATTGGGATCATATTAAAAAAACATTCTTTTAAGAATTTAAATCCTTTAAAACACATTTTTCATCAAAAAGTGCTCTTCTTATTTATTAAAAGCAATAAAAATGCACTAATTAAAGAACAAAATATTCTGAAATATTTTTGCATTAACATGTAGATTTAAAGGAAGTTTCAAAAAAATATAAAAAAAATCTTTTAGATAGCAATAGGTGATATTTTTGGAATATAGTGCAGTTAAGATTGGTTTGGTTTGGTTTTTTTCTTTTTTTATGGCACAAGGACCAATTTAGATCATAGTGCGCCAAGTAAGAGTGCAGTTAAGAATGTAACTTGACTTTTCAATTGTATTCCTGATAATAGAATGAAAATTATCTTAACTAATATTGAAAATTCAAATTAAACTAGAATTTGATGTACGAGGGGGTATCGTAATGTTTGAATTATTACTAAGAAATAATCAGTATAGAAAATTATTTTTCATCTGTTATTCTTATGACTTCTCTACAAAATCACCATCCAGAAGTTTACATTTTCACCAGCATTTCTTGAATCTTCGAAGGCCGTCATTGTAGAACTCAGCAGACTGTGACGAAAGCATTTTTTCCACTTTTTGAATGATACTGTCAAATTTCCGATTACATGAGGATTTTTTGAGTTTTGGGAATAAGAAAAAAATTGATTTGAACAATATCGGGAGAATATGGTGGACGTGGTAAAATTTCATAGCCACATTACTTAGACTGCTCAACTGCATCTTGATTAAACAGATGCATTGCTGGAAGGACGCCTGTGGTGTTTCTTGATTAGAGTATTCCAAAATTTGTTCAACAGTGTTCAGTAATTGGAAATAGTTACGACAGAGATTTTTCTCTGGTAGACTGTTTAGTTGATTCGCTCGCCGACTGTTCCAAAAAAGAAACAGACATTATATTGCTTACAGACTTCTGTACCTCAGCCTTCTTGAGGGTGGTAAGTCGCTATGCTTTTATTCGTTGTTCATCTCTTTGGTCTCTCTATTACATTAATAGTTATAAGACTCATCCGTAGTTGACCAGCCGACCGAAAAATATTCTTCTTCTTGTTTGTAAAGATTCAACATCTCCTTCGACAGATCGTACCGTGTTTGGTTTTTAAAAGGAGTTAGTAATAGCATGAACAACGTCTGCTGATAACTTGAACCTGTGCAATTCTAAATGAGTAATTTTCCATACACTACCGGAACCAATAAAAACCTCACCCAAGTCCAGTTGGATGACTTCTCTTCAGCCTATTAGGATAATACGCTTCATTGTGATATCATTCTATGGGCTAGGTAATCTAGGTCTCGGTCAAGGCGTGTACAGGTGACCAGCGTTGTCGAGTCATGGGTTCAAGTCCTGGTGCCAATGAAGACTTACTGTATAAAGAGACTAATGAGAGATAACACAATTGCTTCGGAGTCATAACAATTATTACTTATAATGCCATATTCCATATATTAAGTACTATGTTATAGAAATCGCTTATTAGCTTTAGATATGAGGGAATGCACAATTTATCACGCGCGCAATATTCACAAAAAGTAAAAGATTTATTTTTAAAAACAATTCTTTTTATTAAAAAATTATCACTTCTTTATATATCCCTTCTATGCATTCTTTCTTTATATGATTCTTGGTAAAGAGAACACACCTTAATAAAACGTAATCCTAAATCTCTGTTTTATATAGATTTGAAATCCAGACAGTATCCATTTGTTAGTGATGTCATTGCACTATTGGAATGAACAAGTTTCTGAAAGCACTCGTATTTCTGTTAAAATATTTTGAATAACATAATATAGTTTAAGGCCCAGTGGTCCCACACCACAGGTCTGTGTTCCATTCCTGGGCTGGGCATGATCGACTTAGCCTTTCATCCTTACTGCGGTGGGTCGATAAATGAGTACCAAGCTTACTTGGGGACTTAAATACTAGGGGTCTCACTTCATACTGACCACCTGATCGGGACATCTGCTCATGCACCTCAGCACCCAATCGTCACTTATACTGGGATGGACACAGTAGGCACTGGTCCTTATGGGCTGTTGTGCCACTGAGCATGATATTGTTTTACCTACCAATAACCTTTCAACCCGTAATCCCTTTCTTATCCATACATTTTGAGAACTATGATCTAAGCCACTAATATAAAGAGCGGGTGTGATTATAATTTGTAAAATTATATTAAAATAACGTAATTTAAAACTGATTTTGTACATTTACAGAATGGTTCTCAGACTAAGCAAATATTTTTATTTTTGCACCCCTTTTTCTTTGTGAATTATATATATATTGCATTATATCTAAAAGCACACATAAAAGAATGTCTCTGTCTTAAGCAGCAGTCATACGAAAATCTATGAGTTTTCAGCTTTTTAATTCGAACAATAAATAATCAATCTTTACATTATCAATCTCAAAACCTCTTTTTATAACTACAACCTCACCTTTCTCTGCCATCTCAAATAATATCTCTTTAAATAGTAATCACTCAAACTACATATATCCTGGTTTCTTTGCAAGGCGAGTGTAGTGTAGTGTTTTTAATGATGAAACTTACCTAAAATACCCCTTACCAGCAGAATACCCTGGTGCGGCACTCGCGTTGTACCTCGGGTCAGTTGCGTCGCCATCTAGCTTTCTAAAATTTGTCAAGAGTTTTCAAATCAATCCAACTATCCATGAAAAAGATTTCCCCAAGAAATTAGTTTGAAAATGTGATAAGAATCTGTCACAAAATATGATATTATTTCCAAGAATCCGCTTAGAGCTACTGTTCTACATACCATAATTAAACATCAAAACTACAATTTAATTAATTAATCGTAAATTACAGCTTATTACGCAGCAAAATATATAATTCTAACTTCAATTTTATAATAATTCTTTATTTCTTTATGTTAAATTCATTCACAATATCTAATTATAAATTCCTTACGCTATTTGAGTTAAATTCAGTATACCCTAATGCAGGGTGTCAGTATCCAAAAGTTATGACTTATTGTTACGGAACTACCCATCAGAATGAAATAAACTTTTTTACGTGGATTGGAAAACCTTCCGAGAATTTTTGGGTTTAGCCCGATCGGCCGCAAGTGCGTGTATTATTCGGCAATTTCAGACGATAAACTTGTTATACTGACTTCATTAGTAAAGATGCGAACGCCACTCCAAAAGAAGCAGTGTGTACTTTGATTAACGGAATTTAAATCAGTCACACGTGTACAGCGACACGTTCGAACAGAATGGAATATTCAGACATCAAAATCTATTCAACAGTGGAAAATTACTTTAAAGGAGACGACAACTTTGGTATCGTGTGCGTGATTCATTTTGTGGGAGTCCTGATAAGTCTATTGGGCAAGGCAGTAACGACATTCCATTCTGTTCGAACACGTCGCTGTACACGCGTGACTGATTTAAATTCCGTTAACCAGAGTACACACTGCACCTTTTGCTGTGGTGTCCACTTCTTTTCTAAAGAAGTCAGTGTAACAAGTTTATCGTCTGAGATTGCCGAATAATGCACGCACGTGCGGCCGATCGTACTAGACCCAAAAAATCTCGGAGGGTTTTCCAATCCACGAGGACACAGTTTATTACATTCTGATGGGTAGTTCCGTAATAATAAGGCCTAACTTTTGGATACTTTCAGCCAGGATACCCTGTAGTATAAATCAGTACATAATAGACGGTTTTACATAATAAATCTTAATAATGAAAAAACGCCAATTTTAAAGTTGTATCTTTTTTGCTTTTGAGGGAAAAAATGCAATTACATTTGCCTATTTAGTGAAAAACTCTTTAAGCGCCACAAGAAAAATAACTAAATTAGTAACAAATATGTATAATATAAATAAAAACAATCACTGAAAGAGGGAAATGAACTGATACACGATAAAAATATTGAAAGTGATAAATTAAATGATAAAGTAACGTGTAATTATGTAAATGTCCCAAGTGTGCTAGGATTTATGACTGGGGGACATTAAACAAATTAAAAAGACTATATCAAATACTGTTATTCGCTATTTAAACTTCTTTTCTAAACAGATTACTTAGTTTAAAAAGCACTACTTTTATATATATATTTTATAGCTATTTTGAATACAGGACTAAATATTTGTAAAGAACTGACTCATAATATCCGAAGTTAAATGGTTAAAGAAAAATTTTAATAATATTTCGAATTGGAAATTTTAATTCTCTGAAATCATTTAAAGTCAGCCATCATTTATCCAACTGAAGGCAATTTATTATTAACTCTCTTAAATTTTTAACAGGCATTCAAACGAATTACAAATATATTTCTTCGTTTCCCAAATGTAATTGCCAAATATGTCAAAAACAGGAAATAAAGCTTATAAGTCCGCATATTTGCTAATTTAAGTTTGAAAAGAAAATTTTTATAAATCATCTTTTGAAATAATGGAATATTTATAGAATTAGGAACTCTGAATGCAATTGAGAATAATTTTAATTTAAATTGATGCTTACATATTTTCTAGAATTAATTTTTGCAGTAATTGTTAGAAGCAGAAGCTTTCAATATTTGAAGATAAAATGTGCACATACAAGAATAATTAATTCAAATAAATTTATTCGTGCTGATATACAAAATAAATTTGACATAGTTGCATCTTCAATACGAATTAAAACTAGAGCGAATAAATTCCATCTAGTTAATTAAAATGGACTTTTTTTGGGGGGGTTAATTCATTATAAACTATTTTAAATGATTATTGCTTTTCTTCTTGATTTTATAGCGTATGATATAAAAACTGATTATTTAAAATTAATAAAACTGTGAGCATGATGAACCTATTTATATTTTACTAAAAAAAACGGGTTCATTTTAATTTAACAACAATTCATGTAATAACTGAAATTGATATCTACTTTAATTCGAGTCTCCTTTATTATTTATAACATCTAATTCATAAATCTTAATACCCCTTTTCGAAACGTGTCTCAATTTGGCTTTTTCTAAAGCATTAAAAACGTTATGTTGGTATATTTCTTACTGATTCTTTAGATCTTGCATTTTTGATGTATTTATTAGCGATTCAGAGTGTTTTTCCCCAGGTATAGAAGTTTAAGTTGGCATTACTTTCCAAGATGGCGACCGATTTAACAGCTGTCAAGTGATTTATTCTCAGTTCGGTTTGGCAATTCATCAAAACGATCATCAAGCAAGGCGTAGATTCGTCGAATGGGCCCAAAACGAGATTGCCGTTGTTCCCGATTTTCATCAGCGAATTTTGTTTAGCGATAAAGCGCACTTCTGGTTGAATGGCTACGTCAACAAACAAAACTGCCGCATTTGGAGTGAAGCTAATCCACAAGTGTATGTCGAAACACCGTTACATCCAGAAAAACTGACTGTTTGGTGCGCTTTATGGGCTGGTGGAATCATTGGTCCGTACTTCTTCAAAAACGATGAAGGCCACAACGTTACAGTCAATTGTGATCGGTATAGAGCCATGATTACTAACTTTTTCCTTCCTGAATTGAACAATCATGATCTCCAGGAGCTGTGGTTCCAACAAGACGGCGCAACATGTCACACAGCTCGTGCCCCAATCGATTTATTGAAAGACACGTTTGGTGACCGCCTAATTTCACGTTTTGGACCTGTGAATTGGCCTCCAAGATCTTGTGATTTAACACCGCTAGACTATTTTCTGTGGGGCTATGTAAAGTCATTGGTCTATGCGGATAAGCCACAAACGCTTGACCATTTGGAAGACAACATTCACCGTGTTTTTGCCGATGTATGGCCACAAATGTTGGAAAAAGTCTTCGAAAATTGGACGTCCAGATTGGACTACATCCGAGCCAGCCGTGGCAGTCCTATGCCAGAAATCATATTTAAAATGTAATGCCACAAGATTATCTTTCGAATAAAAAAATTCATGTCAATCGAATAATACATCGTTGTTTTATTGCAATTTAAACTTCTATACCTCTAAAAAAACACCCTTTATAAGATCATTAATAGCTTTCAAGATACTTTGTCTAATATATATAGGGAGGGGGATCTGATATTCCCCATACAATTATGTCATTTTTTGAATAACTAGTTATTTATTCCCTTTGCCTAAACACGTGACTGTATTTTTTAGAATGCATTTTTCCCTGTTCTTCCCTCTGTATAAAAACTTGATATTTTAACAATTTCCCTTTTTTTTTTGTCTTCGCCTAGTAGATATCGCGTCTCTTTGTTTCTTTGTATTCGTCAAAATGTAAGGCGCGCGCGTATGTTTTAATGCTGGATGTATTCCGTGTTGTGCTTAAGGTGTTTATATTTGTGCGTTTCTACATGTTTAATAAAATAGATTTCTTGTCATAAAGGACTGCCTGGTTAATGTAACATCTTACACCACTCGTCAGGAATGCGACACTCATGTTTGCAATATTTCAAGACAATATTTCAACAATAGTGTGAATTTTTGTTAGAACTTGAGCATTATGTTGCTTATTTGTCAAATGTCAACCAGACTTATGTATTAACTATACTATAGTATAAATCTATTACTTTATTTTAAATTTTCAAGTAATTTTCAAATTCTTTTAATATCAAATGTATACTTTTAAAGGACGCGTTATATTCATCTTCTAAATCAGGGGTGGGCAGATTTTTCCAGTTTCTAATTCTAATCCTAATTCTAATTTTTTCTAGGAGTTGCGGTCCACCCAATAATAGTGGCACACATAACCCAGGTGGCACACATAAGGGCGGGAAAGGGGTCCACGGGCCCGGACCTTTCATCATAGCCCTTGGTATTTTTTTTTGCGATTCATTATTATCCCATGTATATAGTACGTAAAATGTAATTAACTATTTGTGTTACTAGTAATTTTTTTATTAATTAATGTTAATTTTTGATTCAGTAATTATTTTTGCTGTTTTTGTTCCCAAACAATCGGCAAAATAAAAAAAAAAAAAAGTTTGGCTGAGTATTGAGGTATGATTAGAGAATGGTAGACCTTCGATCTCCCCCTTCCCCCTCCTTGAAAAATTCTTGTGTGCGCCACTGCCCAATTTCGTAGGCGTGGAGAGGTAAGGATAAGGTTATTACGATAACTTATTAATAAATACGGAAAAAATGTACTTATCTGCAGAACTAAAATAAAAAAAACACTTTTAAAACCGTGTTTAAAGCCAAACGCAAGATATAGACTTAATAATAATAGCCACAAATATAATTATATCAAATGATGCATTTATTGGGAAACAATACAAAATACATTAAAAAATAAAACATTTTTATCTAAAGTTAATTTTCATTGTTATAGTCCATAGAAGACTAAACTAGCTAAAAGTGAGTTGCAGGAGAAATTATTGGCTACATTGAAGGATGGCCCACAAATATTTTTTCAAAACCATAATGTAAACATAGAATAAATAACTTTGGTAACAAAAATGTGTTGTGATTCTTTTTATTTACAAAAATTGTGATTTTTATAAAAACACAAAAAAATTAATAAGAGAAATAATTTGTGACGACATTTCAGTTGACAAAATCAGCTAGGCAAAGTAGTCTGGCTTCAATTCTTGGTGTTGAATTCGTTTTTCAGCTCTAATTGTAAAAATAAAACTTCAATCTGGGGATCTGCAGGTGGTTCGAGATCCCCTACAATAGTTTTTTAAATGACAAACAATATAAGTATTAGGATTTGAAATAAGTTGAAACTATGTATTAAGTAAATCTCATAAATATTAGCATTATTTTTTTAATTTACCCAAAAAATAATAATAATTCTCAAATCTTTATTTTCCTGTGTGTAACTATGAAAATGCATTTTTAAATTTAGCTGTTCAGTATATGAGTTGATGAACCATCTTTTTCCCATATATATGTTTACAAAATGTTTATGAGTTCCAGAAGTCTAGATTTTAAAATGTATTTTATTTATGTATATCAAATTATAATATATTTGACAATTTTCAAACATAAAAAAAAGTTAGTGTTAAGGGAATTTTTGCTTCAATAAACTGCCAACAGAAAGATAATTGTGTTTTCTGACTTTTAATTTAGCATACCATCACCTCAATAAATATTTCTATTAAATTGAAATAATTAATCATAAGAAAAATAAATAATTATCAGATTTGCATACCGTTTTGCGAGACTCGTATAGCCGTCCATTTCTTCAAATATACATTCCTTTTTTTTCTTAATATTCTCTCTCTTCTGGTTTCTCATTTTCTCTAAATAATGTAGCTGTGAAATTGAAGAAATATTTAAAGGATTTATCGTAAGAGTTGAAAGAAATGCGAACTCGCGAAACTGCTTCAAAACTGTAAACACTCCAAAAAACGCTTAATGCGCATGCCCGTTTAAAACTAACCCAGCTGTGACTTGGGTTAGAAATTTTTAACCTGACTCGGAGTTAAGTTATTAACTTGGATTGGTGAATCCGTTTTTGGTGAAACCCAGGTTTCCTTCCTCTAACCGGTGGTCAGGTTAGCAGTGAAGTCTGCGTACAGTCAGCCAATCTTGAATATTCCGTATATAATTATTAAC
This sequence comes from Trichonephila clavipes, assembly GCA_019973935.1. Taxonomy (NCBI): domain Eukaryota; kingdom Metazoa; phylum Arthropoda; class Arachnida; order Araneae; family Nephilidae; genus Trichonephila; species Trichonephila clavipes. Next base: position 4,777 of record BMAU01016309.1, on the reverse strand, counting down.
AGCTAAAATCTTCAGGCGGTCATCCCAAAATGTCGTGGTGGTACACCGGTCGACCGTGATCGACGTAATGCCCACCCCGGTTCTGAATTATTGAATTCATCAATTGCCAAAAATTTTTAACAAACTGAATTATAGGTGTTCAAGTACCTATAATTAATTTTCTAAGTAGACAAATTTAATTATTTACAGAGACAGCGAAAGAGACTTTAAAAACAAATACGATTCAGTTTAGGTTTGAGTAAGTAGAAACAAATAACATGCTATATTAAAGTAAACGATATCATTTATTCTTAAATTCAAACGTTAAAATGATTCGAGAAAGAGAATTGATGGTATTTATTTTAAATTCGAATGTCTAATTTGCGATTAATAAGTATAGTGTATACAACAGAGATATGTAATTTATCGTATGTGATAATATTAAACGTCTGTTCAAAAACTATCCAACCTTGAATTCCCCCCTCCCCCGCACAATGAAGATTCAAATGTGGCGCCACCAGTGGCGTAACGGAGAATATTAGGCCCCTGTAAAGTCAGATTTTGGGCACATACATACTTGGTGTCTGTCATGCTTTGAGACCCATAGAATCCCTGCCCACCTCCCTTCCTTCGTAATGCACGGCTGTATGTTATACCGCTAGGTGCCACTGTGCAAAGATGGAGGTGATGGCTTATTGCGCATGTTTAATTTTTAAACTTCATTCCAGTGTACCAATCGTTTCCAGCAAACATTTAATATTGTACATTAAACATTGTTTATATTTAATAACATCACATGTTATTATATTTTATATTTTATTATGCTGTTATTATACTTTATTTCTCTAAAGATGACGGAATAACTTGAGTAGAGGTAATGCATCAAATTTTGTCAAAATCAACAATTCTTAAGATTTGGTAAATGTTTGCTACGGGAGTCACATAAATTAAGGAGTGGTTGAACCGATTCAAAAGTGACTGCAAGTCGGTAGAGAGTGAGCAGCGTACTGGGAAGACACAAACCGCACGAAATACAGTTATTGTTGAAAAGGTGGAAAATCTGACAATGAAAAATCGAAGCTTGACCGTACTAGAGACTGCTGAGACAGTTGAGATCAGTACAAGTTGTACAAATGCAAAGTTGTAGGACCATGCGCAAAGTGGCTGCGAAATTAGTCCTCAAGCTTCTGTCTGTGGAACATAAAGAACTCAGTCTTGAAGTTATAGTGAACCTACTTGATTCTACCAGCTCTGAACCTTGGCTTCTTGCGACTTCTAGATGTTCCCGAAAATGAAAATGGCAATGAAAGAATCCTGCTTTCAGAATAACGATGAGATAACGGAAGACGCGACGGCAGAGTTGAACACCATTCCAAAAGAAGCCTTTTAGAAGCTTTTTTGGTGGTGGAAGGAATGTTGGGCTAAAAAAGTGTGTGAAGGTGATTAATTAGGATCCTAACGAAGATATTTTTTAACCGAAGATAGGGTACTTTTTGAACAGACTTTGTATTTAAGCTATTGGGAAAAGACATACTTATAGAGTTAAATATATAAAGTTTTTGATATTTCACAAATGACCTTTTTGGTGAACATTTTTGGGGATATGATTTTAGTTTGATCATGTAGTCTGATTTAATCTAGCTAAGCGGATTCCATCTCAATTAAACATATTGAGGAAACTATTTTTAATCGCAGTTATCGAACACAATTCTAAACAGTTTAGAAATTTTATTACGGAAGATGCAAAAGCAATGCGGTGGCCTAATGTATTAGATGTTGAATCGAAAAATTAATTGATTATATTCTTTTTAATGTATTATGGCCAGTAGACCGATTATAGAATAATATACATAAAATTTCGGAATAATGAGCATAAAATATCACAAATGTTTGTTTCCTAATAATGATGTTATCAGTTACACCTTAAGATTGCATTCACTGTAAGGTACACAATGCAAATATTCATTTTTATGATAACAGTTCAAATTTGTGCAGATATAATAACTAACTCCTAAATTTAAGTTGTAAAGATACATTTGAAGCCTACGAGAATGCCATTTTGGATTAGTGTACCTACACTTTTATGAGTTATTAATGTTTAAAGTATTCGTGGATCGAAAAATGCGCTCAGTCCAACCGACCGAACTAGAAAGAAATTTCATTTGGTAGCTATTTTCTGTTTCTTTTGATTAATGGTGTTATAATTGCTGCACACTCCCTTCAGTTTTGTCTCTCTTTGACCTTTCCTAAATTAAAAGAAGAAATTGGAGTTATCACTATAAAGCCAATGGTTCTCAAGCTTTCACTACTGGTGACCCCATTTTCAATCAGAATTTTTATCACCCCCCTAAAAAGAATAATGTATTGAATGCAATAACAATGCACTTTGGGGGGCGCAAATGCTACAATACGATCATAATTATAAAACGTACAAATTAACAAGATAAGTATTAAATTTTGTATATGTTGCTTTTAAGTAATATATATATATATATATATATATATATATATATTACTTTTTAGTTCGATTTATTATGAAAGCGTGTTTTTTAGTTTGTTTTAAAACTATAATTTATTTTATAATTATTTTTACTATTCACGATTCCAGTGAATAATTTAATTAAGAGAAAATATACTTACCTACTTTCAAGGACTTTTCAATTTTCTTTGAAAATTTGATAAAATCCAATAAAACTACAGAAAATGTTCCAAATGTTCGTGTCCTTAATAAATGACATAAATCAAAGACACTTTTCCCTAACAACACATGAACGTTATTTTCCAGCAAAACTGTCATATTTTATTCACGTTTTTGTAGTTTTGCTGTTTGATGATCTACAAATAGCATTTTGAACTTTTTCTTCCTTGTGTCTTTTTGACAAGGCAAAGTGCTACATTATGGCTTCATAGTTTTCTTCATAGAAATCTTTAGGCAGCATTTGAAAATTTCAAGTCAACTCAAACGTTTCATGTCTAACGCTTTTCTGATATTTACTTTCGCTATCTTGATTGATATGCATTATTTCAGTAGGTTCTTCAATTGCTTGATCATATTCAACTTCCTTCAATAGGGATCAAAGATGCCCATTTTTTTAAATAGTGTGCTCATATACATTTATAAACCATAATAAGTCGGACAACACAGTAATCGAAGCCACAAAATTGTTCTTGGGGAAAGTGTAGCATGTTCTTAAAAATAATTGTGTAAAACGTTTTTCATTATGTTTTATATGTTTTAGAATACTCATAAAAATAAATCTTGGCCAAATAATTCTTCAAAGTGCTCAATATGCTTATCCATATATCATAAAACTCTTTCACATGGAAAAAGGCGAAACAGAAATATATTATTTACAACTTCCCTAAAAAAGTACGGAGATAACCATACCAGTAAGTTTGAAGGTCAGCTAAAGTAATATTTTATGTTAAAAGAAACGTAATAAAAAAAATCTCTCATTGCAGGATTACAGCAAATCAAACAAAATATTTTTTTTAAATTTGGTTATAGGATCAATGATGGCTAATGAGCTTTTGAAGTGGAATCTTTTATTTTTATTGATCACCAGATAATAAAAATAAATTATATCAGTGTAAATGTGTATTTTTTATTATGTCAGAAAGCATTTTGTTTTACTTCATTCCAAAAAATTATTTTTTAAACCTTTTATTTTCAATATGCTCGCGCCACCTCGCAAGGTTACCGCCCCCCGGGGGGCGCGCCCCACAGTTTGAGAGACACTGCTATAAAGCAGTGGTCTTCAAATTTTTTCAACTCAAGGAACTCCTAGAACTAGAAGGTGTTTTCGTGGAACTCCTAGAACTAGAAAATATTTTCGTGGAACCCTATTCCCTACACACAAATAGAAAAATATAACTTAAAATAATATTTAAAATAGATCAACACACAATAGATCAATAAGGCAATAAAAAAGTATTGTATTTAATATTAAAAAAGTTTAATCTACTTTTAATATGATTTACTCATTAATAGTATTAATCTGTGTTGAAAGTGTCACCGGCCCATGCATTGTGTCTAGTAATTGGGATATGTGCTTGCATTTTTTCAAGCAAACTGTCAAAGCCTAGGTCTATTGAGATTAACTGCAATCGCATCACATATTATGAGTTTCATTTATTCTTATACTTTGCTTTTATAGCCACTCACGTTGAGAAATATTTTTCACTTATGCACATTGTTCTAAATGGCATTAAAATATTTACAGCTGTGTGAAAAATACCATGTATTTTGCATGAATTCGCAACAAAAAATTTAAGAATTGTTCCTGCTTTAATTTAGATTTTTAACATCGAATATGCTAATATGTGATGTGATAAGTTGTTTCTTCTCTTTTATTGTAGGTGTTTTTTTCCAAAAAATACAAAACAAAAGTGCATTTTCCATTCGAAAACTATTTAGTTTTGCAATACATTGTACTAACGCGAGTTTAAAATTACAGTAACACGAATATGAAATATTCACAATTTAGAGGGTAATATATGTATAAAGAGAAAAAACGTTTTAATATTCTTTTATTATATCATACAAAAAGCTTAAAAAGAAATAATGTAAAACAAAGTTATTACGCATGAATAAAAGTTTGTTAATGACATAAGTGAGCTTTAAATTCTTGTGGGTTTTCAAACTTCATAGAGAACTTGAATCCATTTTACATACCCACTTATATAAGGTTTTTTTTTCGAATTTTTTTATTGTGACTCGTGGAATCTCTGAGTATGCCTCGTGGAGCCCCAGGGTTCCATGGAACACAGTTTGAAGACCGCTGCTGTAAAGGATATG
>BMAU01016308.1:0-160076 GCA_019973935.1 Trichonephila clavipes | reverse complement strand
ACGTATTGCTAATCTCATATATTCAGTAGAATTTTTTCCTTCCTGCCTCTGAGAAATAATTCGCTTTACCTTTAGAATGCTGAGATACCTGCAATCCAATTCACGTCGTTGAATATTGAATTATAGTTATCATCATGACGCTCGGGAGCCCCTCAGGAAAATTTTGTTGTCTGCATATCCTCGCTTGATGAAAATAGTGAATATTTTAATAAAAGTTCCACAAATGTTTGATCGGATCTTTTAAAATAGTAACAGCCTTTTTTTTGTATTAAATTTTGTCATTTTTATTGACTACTTTAAATTAGATAGTGTAAATTTCAGAATTTAAAAACTTTCATTTTCTCTTTTGTAAATAACAGAATTTAATAGAATCTTATCTTCAAGTCAAACAGAAACAAAGTACGGAGAATATTAAGTTAACCTTCTAAAACTCACTGAGAAAGTTTCTAAGACTGAAAGATGTATTAAATTTGCTTTTCAAGAAGTATATTAATGCATCTATTTCAAAATTGATTATAATGAATCTTAGACAGAACTTGTAACAGTCAATGAAAATAATGTTCTTTAATAAGTGAATAGGAAAAATTATGTATCAAAATATGTATGTGTTTCTTATGTAAACCTTTGATCTTTGTTATTTGTGGGCTTTTATGATATATGTACTTTTCGCAAATGCACTGTTGTGTAATAATTTTTAATAGACTAAAAACTGGATTTTTTTGTTATTCTTATATACAAAACTTTTAACTAGAATTATCTTATGTAAAAAAATTTAAAATTTATTTCAATAAGTATTTTTATTAAAACAAGTGAGTGAGTGAAGAATAACGAGGATTTTAAGGAGTGAGTGGGTGAAAGTGAATATTAACCCCTTAAGCGGTCAATTTTTTTGCACAAAATGCACATTTTTATTGCATATAACTAAGCATAATACTTTTTAACAGAATGCGAAAATGGGAAGAGTTTTATTTTAATTTTCAATTTTCAAGCTTTTCCACTTATTTTTTATTTATAAATTGAGGAACATATGAAATCCCCTCTAAATGTAAAGTGCTTTTATAAGTACTCTGCATGCTATGATGAATGCGTTTTATAGATCTTAAAAAGAATTTCTCTCATACTTATATATATATATATATATATATATATATATATACACAAAAGATGTTGGTAACTCTTTTTTCAAACGTTTGGGCATTTTATGTACGTGTATCTACATATGCACATGGTTTGAAGCATGATGTAATACTGCTTTTACATTGCAATGAGGACAAAATAGTATCGACTTTTTTGGATTATCTTTCCATTTTCATTTCTTTTCAAGTAACAAATTGCACATTGCCTTGCTAATCCCCAATCTTTGTTGAATATTTTCAAGAATATAAATTCCTGCCTTCAATGAAAAATTTCCGCCTTCACCACAAAGAAAATTCCGGATGAGAAGTACTTCAGTACTATGGACAAACTGCAGCTTTTAAAAACACATTAGCACACAAAGAATCTCCCTATAAGAATTAAAAATACGAACAAATTTAAGATAGAAAGAAGAAAATATCAGTGCCCGTACTGTGTACGGGCAAACCAGTTAAGGGGTTAACGTCGCACTGTTCAGCTGAGGGCTTTTGGCGATGAACCTCGTAATTTTGAACCATTATCAAGTGATTTATCAAGGCAAATAAAATTCAAAACGTAAATCTTTTAAAAATATTACCAAATTATAAATTCATTAACTGCACAAAATATTTAAACATTTTTCAAATCATTTGTAGTCAAATAATCCTTCTGGTAATTTTTATGCAGTAACTTATACCACTTTATAATTTTCTTGTTCTCGTCGTGGGTACAATTTTGAATCTTTTATAGCATCTAATGGATTAAAGTATTGATGATTTCTTAAAACATCCAAAAGAAATAAAAAATTTTAATCACACATAAAATGAAGCACAAACTACAATTAAGAATTAATTATACTTTTTAATACTTCTTTTCACAAGAGAGGTGCTGGCAGATTTATCCTAAATATTTCCATTTTTATCGCTATTTGTTCTAAAAACTTAAAATTCAATAAAAAAAAAAAAAGAAAATTAATATATATAATTTTACTTCATCTATTTAAAATAAAACAAAATATTTTCGGAAATCTAACGTTCCAATAAAATATTCATTAAAAATCAGATTATTATCTCTTTTTGATTTTGTTTTAAAAGCCCAGTAATAAAAGTATTTTTGTCAGGAAATAATATCCTCAATATCATTAAACTACTTAGTTTTCTTAATTCAAAGATCTTTTTCAAAAACTCCAACGTTAATTTTCCATTTTTTCCCCGATAAGCTTTTTTTTTACTTAACGTCTAATATTTCTTTATAAAAAATTTCTTGTTAAAATTGTCTTCACGCTAATCTATTTACTTTTATTTCCCAAATAGAAGAATGTAAAGTTAAAGTTATTGAGGAAATATATATATATGATTTGTGTGTGTGTGATACTTATAAGCGCTGCTACGTTTATATGCAACTTCAAGAATTAGTTATACACTTGAAGTAATTCTCATTTTATTTATTTGTTCGAAATGATTTTTTTTACTTTTGATATTACATACAGAGAAAAATCTTTTTTTATTTATTTTTCATGGGTACATTATTATAGTTTTAATGTTCATTATTATATTACTTTATTTTCATTGATGCATTTGACTGTACGTGATTATAAATATTGTGAACATAAATAATTTCCTTTCTTTCAACCACTTTAAATTAATCTACATTTTTGAGATTTGTATTGTTTATAGAACGTTAATATATGTGAAAATACGGAAGATGAAAAAATAATATGATAAATATAATAAAAAATTTCCTTTACATTCTCAATTTTTCGAAACAAATTCTTTGAATATTGGTTTTTACTTAAATTAATATCAAATAAGTTTTGTTCAACTTTATCGCGCAAGTAGGACAAATAAATTTACAATTCAAAAGCATTTCTGAACTTAACAAGTACAGTTATAAGTTACTGAATATGATACAATAGTATCATAGTAGAGCATATTTTCCAATTTCAAGCAGCTACTAAAAATAGAAATAATATTTAGAAAATTTAAGAAATTTTGCGAAAAATTGAATAAATATTTACTAATTTTTAAGAGAAAGTCATTTTAACTGAGATTTCGTCCGAAAGCAATGCTTGTAATAAATAATGCTAGTTTATTTTTTTATGATCACGTACAGTGAATGAGATTCGATTTAAAAGAATAATTATTATGAATTAGTTTCAATTTGCTTTAGTGTTTGCATCATCAATAAAGATGTAGTATGTTTTAAACGCACTTTTCTATCACCCTTCATGTTACATTTCCTGAGTAGGAAATTTATACAGGTATGTACAAGCATTTTTCTATTAATACACCAATTCATTCTTTACAAAATGGTGATCAATTATGAACAATGCCTAATTTTTAAAGAAGTACAAAAATTTAAAATTGTAAAAAAATTACTTCTTAGTTAAAAGGTGTAACACTTATAACGTTAGTAAAATCGTCAGGATTACTTCCTTTAATGTACGTCAGTAGTTTTTCGAAAGTCTTAAATTTGCTTTGAAATTATTGGGCCGTGGGTAGCCTAGTGGTTAGAGCATCGGACTCCAGACCGGAAGGCTTGGGTTCGATGCTCGATGTCACCAAATACCCTCCGAGTGCACACGGAGTACGTGCTCGTTAAATCAGTGGGTCCGTTGTCTCTTGTGGGCTTATTCACGAGCGCAGGAACTGGAGAATATTTCCCTCCCCTTCAGTTCACTTGCTGAAATTGTGGAGGTGGAGATAGAGGTCGTGTCGCCATCTATCATCCCTTCGGGGAGTTTCTCCGAGCTTAAATCGCACTGTCACCTGTATGGTGCTCAAGGCCAACGACAGGCGTACCTCTTGCCCATGCCACGATGAATTTCGTGGGCCTCGTTCTGACTACGTCAGACAGGTGGCATTAGCCACAACAACAACATCATCCATAATATTTCGAAATTATATTTTATATTAGCTAAAATCTCTGTCAAAAAAAAGCAAAGCATATGTATAAAACCTAAAACGAATATTTCTTGGAAGTTCTTTTTAATGACGTTTTAAGTAGCTCTTCACAGCTAATTTTAGATGCTTGCTTTTGTAGTTTTGAATTTTATTTAAAAAGTATGCCAGAGGTTTAAATTTCATAAGTAAAAGAACTTAAGTGTAGTGATACGAATTATTCGTCCAGAAGCATGAATACATTCCTAAATTATGTAATAGATTCTTTTATACTTCATTAAGAAAAAAATAATGAAAAATCACTTTATATACATATTAAAAACTGTTGAGTCTTTTAAAGTTTAAAATCTTTTTAATGTTTCAAAGTTCCATAACTATAAATTGGGATTTATTAACATTTTTCGAACAAAAAAAATTGTTTCGTTCTCAAAATCTCTCGCGTTCGTTTTTCTAGAACAATAATAATATAATATCTAACTCTTGGAACTTTTTCCCCCTAATAAGCTGCATAAAATTTTGCTTTCATACATGATCTAAATGATAAATGAGAGTTATTTCAAATTTAATGTGCAAGAAGTAACCATTCCAATCTCAGATTAATCGTGTTCATTAGTAAAAATAAGAATTGTTTAATTTAATTGTATTGAACCAGTTTCCGATTATGTTTGTTTTAATTGTATTAATGCCAATACAACGACCCTATTGTGGACGTACTTTTTAAATTCAAACCATTATCGGATAACTTGAGACAACACTGAGGCAAAGTATCTTCTTTTTCGAACTTCTGCACCACGTTCCGTTCCATGATGGCTGTAGTAAAATTAGGACCCGACCTGAATATTATACGCTTTCGAGGATCATCTTAATTTCTGCTCCATAAATTGTGACGAATCTATTTGGAACTTTATCACTAATATTCTTGGGCGTCTTTGGGGATTGTATAAATTCGCGGATATTTCCAACCAGCTCTAAAAGGAGAAAACAGGATATTCAAATGAGTCAAAGTATATAAGGAGAGTGTTGTAGATTAGCGAATAAGGCTATTGAGCCAAGAGATACATAGATGGAGCGATAAGAAGATTCGAGTTGATTGTGTGATTAGTTTCTGGCTGATTGTCAGGCAGCGATCTACATTCGGAAAGTTTAAGTCGACTGGAAAGTAGTGAAGTAGTAAAAGTCAGGTGATATTTAAAATTCAGTATTCGGATATTAAGATTAAATAAATATTAGAGTTAGTGTAAAATTAAGGATTGCTAGTAATTCCGAATAGCGTATACTTCTCGGTCCTCTTATTCCGGTAAACCCGTTCGATATTCAGTTTAATAGTTGATTAGTATCATATTTCATGATTTAATTTAATAGTAAAGTTCAATCTCATTGACGTAAACATATTGATTTATATTTGTAATTAGAAAGTTGATAATTGATTCAAGTGAATAAAAATTATTTGTTATTGTAAAAATGTCGTCTGGTAATTCTTTGCCTCAATTCAATCTTAGTGTCTAGGGTGGAACTCAGGGGGGTTCCCACAAAATGACTCATTATATCCTATGCCCAATATTTTTATTCTTCTCTGTAAGCACTACAGCCGATTTCCGGCCAAGGCTGTCTCCTTTAATTTAAACCATTTGATCGGTTTATTGCTATAGTTTTCCATCTATTTACGTCGATGCTTCGGAAACATTTTTCTATACTGTCTAGCTATCTTGTACGATGTCTGCTTCTTCTTCTCTTGATGTCTGGTTTCAAAAACGTTGCGTACTTAATTGGGTTGTTGTTTTCATACCTTAATACAGAATCTCCCCGATTGCCGTGTACAAACTTGGAGGGGAGGTAGAGAACCTTCTGAAGAACCTTAATTACATAGCAAAGCATGGACGGAAACGTAACCACCCTAATAAAATAAAGAAACACAAAGACTGTAAAGCCACAATGTAGAATGTAGTGTAAAACACTTTATTACAAACAAAGAACTATAATAAATTAAAAGTATGGCATTAAAGAATCCCAGAAGATGTTTCAAATTGCTGTCATTGCCATCACACGCACGACATCGATGCGACATAGATGGTGGACATGCTTGAAAATATCGAGTGTTTCACGGTTCGTAGCAGAGAGAGAAGCGATAGATGCCACCAGGTCCTTTTCAGAATTGACGGTTGTGTCGTCAATCGTGGCTCTGAAAGATCTATGTTCCGCCAGGTTCTGATGCACCCGAGGGAACGTTTGATTATTCGGCTGCCGCCTAGTTGGATATCTTTCCTCATACAACTGAACAGCAACACGTCCATTTCCGTTTACTAGGTAGCAGATAAAGTGGATATTTACCAACTCGGCGTTCGTACAGCGATTCATGTTCATCACACGCTGGCCATGTCTGAAATAAGTCTTACTCTAATTAAATTTGGTTCAACGCACTTCTTTTGTAACTCAAAAATGTAGATTCCTCTATACACCCCCATTTTCCTTCACCGCTCCAAAATCTTATCTCGATATTTTTCGTTCAAATCTCAATCAGCTTTTCCTCATCCAGTTTTCTAACTGTTCAGCACTCATTGCAATATGTAACAATGGGTTTTATAAGTGTTTCGTAGTTATACACTGCTCGACAATTGCTAAGGACGGATCACAAATTGCTATGTAGCATAACATTAAAAGAGACATGAGGCCTAGTAGGATAAAATATAGTTGCCACACTGTTCAGACATTAGAATAAAGAATATTTATTGTTCTGGAAAGTACAAAAGCTGTGAAACATCTGAAAGAAAAAAAAATGTTCATTTGATCTGCGTACTGAGAAATGGAACAATGCATCTAAAAGTCAGCAGGCACCTCTTAAAGAAAGGTATCAGTACGGGATATGTCCACCGTGGAGTGTGATGCAATATTCCACACGTCGTACCATACTTTGCACAACATTATCCAGCAGCTATTGAGGCAATTTATCCCATTCCTCTGTGAGTGCACGGATGAGGGTGTTCTTGTTTGTCGGAGGATAGTTTCGACCAGCAACTTGCCTCCCCAAAGCATCCCACACATTTTCAATGGGGTTTAGAACTGGAGAACGCGCTGGCCATACGAGACGTTGAATACCCTCGCTGTCTAGACAATCCTGAACAGCGAGTGTTCGATGACATGTTGCGTTGGCGTCCATAAAAACAAATTTATCACCGACAGCACCACGGAAAAGACGAACATGAGGAAGTAGAACTTCATCAATGTATCGTTGGCCCGTCATAGTCCCATTCGCAACCACATGTAGGCGCGTGCGGCCATTGATCATGATGCCGGCCCACACCATGATACTGCATGTTGGACATCGGTCCTTTTCCTAGATATTTTCTGGACGATAAGCAGTACCACTCTCGCGCCAGATCAGTTGGCGTCTACAATCCGATGACAGACTGAACCTACTCTCATCTGAGAATAGTACGCATGCCCAGTCCTGTTCAGTCCAATTGTGATGCTCACGACACCTTTGCAAACGGGCAGTACGATGCTGTCTGGTCAATGGGACACACAAAACAGGTTTGCGTGCGTATAGTCCTCCTCCCCTCAAACGTCTGGCAACAGTTTTTTGGGAGATCTGCTTTCCTGAGGCAGCAAGAAACTGATTTGCCACGTGCTGAGCTGTGGTGCGCCTGTTCCTTTTTGCTGATAGGACGATATATCTGTCTTCTGCAGGCGTCGTACTTCTAACATGACCTCCCCCGTGCCGTCTACTACACATTCCAGTAGTTTTAAATGACTTCCACAGCCGTGAAACAACGCTGTGAGCGATGTCGAACTCCCTGGCAACATCTGTTATTTTTCGCGCTTCTTCGATCTTTCCAATAATTCGGCCACGCATAAAATCATATATGTGATGTCGGGAAGACATGCCAAAAATTTTAAGTTCGTCTATTAAATCTTTCCTGTAAAACTTTGACTTGAAACAACAACTGTCCACACGCGTCAAAACCTTTAAAGCTCTTATGAACGCTATCACGTGATGAACAGACGTGGGAAAAAAATTTGCATACTCATACTTCTTCTTACTAATATCCCGCACTTATTCTAATTTTCCACATTTTGCTTCCTTTCATTTTGTGGTTGCTATGGATGATAGTGTTATCCGTCCTTAGCAATTGACCAGCAGTGTACTTTTGTTTCCTTGCTTATAAAAAAAATTTGGATTTAAATTGCTTTCTCAAATCCTAGTAACATCTATTAGCTGTGTTGATTCTATTTTTAATTTTAATTTCTATCGTTATATCATAGTTGTTATTTACAATTGTGCTTAAATATGGACCTCTTCAAAAACATAATTATTTATTGTTAGTAATCCCTGATTCAAGTTCCTGTCTGAGACTTCCATAAACTTTGTTTTTTCTTCATCGACAGTCAAGCCTATCTTTTTTTGATATTTTGTTTACATTTATTAAAAAAATATCTTCGTTTCATATGGATTTAAATAAAAATTCATGTGAACTTCTTCCTTTCAAGAAAGTAATATATTTCTTCACGTTTCAAAAATTAACATTTTTCAAAGCTAACTAATAAGCGTCAGTATTTGGGCTAGAAATTGAAAAGAAACGACACCTGCTCGTAAACAGTAGGTTTAATTACCCCTAGAATATTTAGAATCTCGTACTTAATTAATTTTTTGGCGTTTTCTCATTCATTTCTTTATTTCATCTAAATTTCGAAAAATTGATTCATATTCATAGTTTATGAAATATTAAAATGACCTTACATTTGTTATAATCTAACTCTTTAATAAAAGAAAAGGAAATTGTCCTGAACAAAGCTTATTATATTTGTGTTCAAAGAACTTTGAATGAGACCAGAAACGGAATAGTATCGTTTGGTTCTTATAAGCAAAAAATTTCAACGATATATGTTTTATTCCAATAGGCCATTTCAGTTTTTATATTTAACTAAAACTATTTATATTTCAAACAAAATTATAACATTATAATTATATTGTATTATAATATATATTATATTAGCAAAAAGGAGAGAATGTATGAAAAAACATCGTGTTTTCTCTTAAAAGATGCTTTCGGATGCTCATACTAAAATGTTTTAAGCTATCGTTATACAGTGGGCCACAAAAGTGTTCATACACTTGCAATTTCTTATAACATTTAATGTTTTCAACTAATTAATATTAATATATTGTAATTGTAATTTTTTAATAACTTATTATTAATGGAATGACATAATTAATTTTTTAAAAATAGTATAACTATTTTTTAAAAAAATTAATTATCAAAAAGCTACTAAAAAATTACGCCACAAAAGTCTTCGCACACTTAACAAAAATCTCAACTTAGCTTTAAATATTGTACTTCTTTCTTAATTTAGTACTTAGTAGGATATCTTTAAGTGTCCACAACAACTTTTAAGCGTCTTGGTATAGATTTAATCAGTTTTTTGTAATTTCTGAATCGATTTTCCTCCATTCTTCTGTGATTATTGTTTTTACTTCACATTTTGTGTTTCTTTGTCACGTTTTCTTTTTTTTTACATCAGAATCTCATCAAATATGTTCTACTGGGCTAAATAAAGTGATTGAGGAAGTGTTTTCATAATTTGGGGACAGACACCAGTGGCGTACAATGAGAGCAGTGCACTTGGCGTCATTACCCTGTTAAAAAAATGTAGTCTCCAATATCCAAATTTTGGGAGGATAATTTAAAATTTCTCTTTAAAATAATTAAATAGAGCTCATGATTCATAATACCATGAAAAAATACCAAAATACCTAATTCTGAGGACAATTTACACCCCCATGCCAGAACACCTTCTCTTCCATACTGGAGCATTGAAGTGAAGGAGTTCTTGTTCCACATAAATTCATGCGATTAAACTCCTTGTTTTTCCATTTACAAGCTATTATAGGCTTGTCGGAACCAAAAATGTTGAATTGTCTGCCATTCCAATCAATTTGCTGTCAATTTTGAATTTTCTGAATCTTAATTCCAAGAATCTAGTTGGATCAATAAAACATGGAAGTAGAAGTGTTCTTGCGTGGAGGTGTAAATAGGCCACAGAATTAGATAATTTGGTATTTTCTGTTGATATTGTGAATCATGAGCTTTATTTAAATATTTTAAAGAGAAATTTTAATTTATCCGCCCAAAATTTGGATATTGGAAACGACTTCATTTTTTAACAGGATAATGATGCTAAGCGCACTGATCTCAATGTACGCCACTGGTGTCTCTATAACTGTCCCCAAATTATGAAAACTCCTCCTCAATCACTTTATTTAGCCCAGTAAAACATATTTGGTAAGATTTGATGAAACACAAAATGTGAAGTAAAAACAGTAATCACAGAAGAATGTTGGAAAATTGATGCAGAAATTACAAAAAACTGATTAAATCTATACCAAGACGCTTGAAAGTTGTTGTGGACACTTAAAGATATCCTACTAAGTACTAAATTAAGAAAGAAATACAATATTTAAAGCTAAGTTGAGATTTTTGTTAAGTGTGCGAAGACTTTTGTGGCGTAATTTGATAATTAATTTTTTAAAAAAATAGTCATACTATTTTTAAAAAATTATTTTTGTTATTCCATTAAGAACAAGTTGCAGATATCATAAAAAATTACAATTACATTATATTAATTTTTATTAGTCGAAAACATTAAATTTTATAAGAAATTGCAAGTGTACGAACACTTTTGTGGCCCACTGTATATCATTTCATGAAAGTTTCAGCCTTGACATATTTCACTTCCCCGATTTCGGTCCATTTGAATAATAAAATGCATGTAAAATCTACGAAAGCACCTCCAGTTATGATTTATTTGCAAATATAATAATTCAAATATTCCTCCCGTATGTAAAATGGAAATTTATTGACTGTAAATATTCGATAATCTTACTTTTCGAATAAAAAGTAAGATTATCAGTAAGATTTTAAAACGATGAATTTTTCTGGAAATGAAATATTATTTCTGTAAAATGTGTTTTTTATTTTAATTTTCTTCTCCAATCATAGTATGCTGTTATAGTTTTATTTATTATTATGTCTAAAATTATTTAATCAATTTAAAGAAAAAGTTCTTAAGTCAAATGTAATAATTTCTGATACTAGAAAACGGAACACCATTAGTAAAACTACTTTGAACATAAATTAATACTTTTCTATATTTGCCGATGTATTGAAAAGACACATCCAATTCATTGCATCTGCACATGTTAAAAATTTCCTCTTTAAAATTTAAATACTATAAAAGTAGATAGTATATATATTTCAACACATCAAATTTTTCTAAATATCAAAGAAACGTCATGGCTAAAAGTTTTCTCGTTTCTTTTTTAAAACTAGTTTTAATCCAGATATAAAACTAAACCGACGTTGTTCTAATGTTTTTACACCTTTCTTTCTTCGTTTGTTCTCACTGAATCACCTAAACTTTGCATTTAAAATATGTTATTAGGGTACCCAAATATGTTCGGAGCACTTTTTTTTAAAAAAATTGCATACTAAAACAATGTAAATGCTTTTTCAGGAATCAAACCAATAAATACTAATATTTAACTAAGAATATTTCGAAAAATTATCTAATTAAAACAAATCAAATGCGTTTATCATTAGAATGTTCTAAAATTTTAATGCTTTGTTAAAATTTAAAAATTTTAGGGGTGATTGAGCAAATATTATAAGAAATGCGATATTCTATATGAAACCATTATTTAAATAACAGTCCAAAATTCATACAATAAGAAACATTTCAGTAGATTCTCTAAAAAATAATATAAATATCAAGTTCAAAAAGCTTTATAGAAATACATTTACGATATTTTGAATTATCAGACTCCCCATGATAGATTTTGAACAATTTAAATATTCCCTTCTGGTAAATTAAAAAAACCAACTTCCGGTTTTTCTAATTTTATAAAATTGATATTTACTTCGCCTTTAAGTTGCGTAGAAGAAAAAACAAAGTATGTTTTGTAAAGCCAAAAAATAGCTCTATTTAATAAAACAAAAAACATGTCGTTTAACAGAATTTGGTCTTTTCAACGTGTTTGGATACCTTAATATACATTTTACACACACACATGCACAAAGACACCTGGAAATGTAACTATACCATAGTCTATCTACAAAGTTTAATCAATTTTCCACGATTACAATCTGAACAATAGTATAAACGATAAGTTAGTAAATAAAATTGTTAATAAATCTTGAATTTATCTGTACATTAAAAAAAGAAAATGGAATTTTAAGAGCTTAATTCTATAAAAGTATTAATTTAAATTCAGTGTTGACACAAATGAAGTATGAACAAGCAATATAAAAAAAATTAAGTAAATTCCTACTTAGGTCAACCAAGAAAAATTTTATTTTAGTTACTTGTTTAAATAATTACAATTAATATAAATATGCATATACTTACGACAGAATCACAATATTAAGTGGCAAAATTGAAAGCGAATTTTCTTGAAATTATCTATTTTCCGTTCTATATAGGATGCTGGACTATTATTTTTGTTGGTTACTATTTATTCACTTTCTTCCTTTTTATTTTTTTTTTTGTTTCTAATTATGAAGCTGATGGAGGTCTGTAATTTTTTTTTCTTATTCTATCTATCTCTTGTAATGAATCATTATTTCAAGGAACCTTTCCAGTGAGTTTCGAGCAGTCCAGTTCTCCAGTTAATAGTCCATCTATTGATTTCACACGACTCAAGGCGACATATGCTTGACCAACTAAGATTTTTCGTTCTAGATATATATTACTGTATAATCTGCAGTGCTACATTGCATCTTATGTGCTGTTGATACCCATGCTAATACTAATAGTAGCATTCTTCGTTCAGCAGTACCGTAGCTGCGTTTGGCGGGGAATTGCACTGATATTTTCTAAATTTATATCCTGCTAAATATCTTATGTAAGAGAAATTTTTTCTCCCATATAAAATTAAAATTAATTAATTAATTAATATTTGAAAAAACTGTATAAACATCAAGTGTCACCCACTACAAGTTTTAAAAAATGTATTTGAACTTAAGTGGATGAATAAAGAGTATTTTATTAACGATTGAAATTTTGAACAAGATATATAAATATATATAGGGAGAATGTGAACTAATAGTAAGAATTAAAAGGCGGGAAGAAAAATTAAAATAGAAAAACTAATTTGAAAGTAAAAATATTGTTAAAAGTAGCTTTAAAAGAAATAAAATTCTGTATTACAAGATAGATATAGTAAAATTAAGGTATCCGACAACGTTTGGAACCGTGATTTTAAAAAGGCGCATAAAAGGATACTTTTCCTGATATTTAGTGTCACTTAGATTAGAACACAAGTATAAAATTGTTTTAAGGATATTTTGGTTAAAAAAAACTATTTAAATGTAATATTTTGGCAAAAAATTAACTTAGAATAACCTTTTTTCAAAATGTTCTCGTTTTATAAGGAATGTTTCTAAAATAATAATATTTTGCTTATGTAAAATAAAGACTTCTCCAGATAGTCTGAATAATTTTTTTTAAAAAATTCACATTATTTTCAGAGTTACAACCAATTGAAATAATTATCGGCGTTTTTATCTTAAAATTTCTCCCCTCTGTTATCATAAAACATGGATAAACCCACTTCTAAGTTACATATTTCAAAAATTCTAGTTGAGTCTCTGTACAGAGGTCTGAGCTATATACTGGCAAAACATTATTATGATAGATGTATTTTTCAAAAAAGGAGAATGTTTTGAAAATGGGTCATTCTATGTTCTTTTCTTGTCAAAATATTGTACTTAAATAATTTTTTATTGTAATAACATTCTTAAAACAATTTTATATACGTTTTTAATCTAATGACTCTAAATATCATAAACATTATCCATTTATACGTTTTTTCAAAATCACGGTTCCGAACGTAGTCGGATACCTTAAATAAATTTTTTAATTAAAACGAATTTAATTAAAAATACTTATGAAGAAGAAGATTATACCAAGAAACAAACTAAACACAAAAAAGTCTTCATATAAAGTTACCCTGGAAATATATACGATACATTTATTATGTTCCAAATCTCTCCTAGAAGCTCTAGAAAAGAAATCTTGTATAATATATATATATATATATATATATATATATATATATATATATATATATATAAAATATATACAAAATCAATCTTCACCTCCAAGAATATCTACTCAACAAACCTCGCTGAATCCTATAAATCATGCATATCTTGTTTAACGATGAGCATAACTGCATACTTTTCCTTAATAAGATATTGATTGATTTAATTATATGAATTGCTCCGGTTAATCTAAAAATATACTGCAAAAATAATCTTCGACTAATAAATAAGTCGGTCATCTGAAGAGTTGAAATTTATACTCCTTGTAAGACTTGTTCTATAAGCATTTTATTAATTCAAACAATATAAACAAGCAGTTATTTACAATAAAGTTTATTTCTATACTCTAAACAAACGCTGTTTTCAAATTCGAATAAAAGAGTAATGATAATATAGAAGAAAACAAAACTTCCCCCTCCCCCGTGTTGAAGTTTATCCTTTAATTTTGTAAAAATATGACTGAGAGAACCAAAAGCTGTTAACTTCCGTTGGTTCTTCATTCGTACGTTGCATCCACTATATTGTGTGACACTGCGTAAACTGAGTTTCTGAGATATTTCCAACATTTATTTTTACCTTTAGAAGTTGACTTTGACACCTGTCTGATGCTATTGTTCTGTCATTATTATTCAAATGCTTAGTTTGCATTAGCGCTTGTAAGCGCAAATGCTGCCTTGCCTAGCATTCTTGTCACTTGCAACTCCTCCATTGTATTTGAGCAGTGAAATAAGGGTAGAAAACCACATTGTGAGAGAGAAAAAATAGCGTTTTGAAACATTCACATATGAGAAAGAGATATTACAAGTGGTTATCAAAGTAAAATGGAAGCATTTTTGGAGGTGTGAATGGAGTGACATTTTTAATGCACTCGTAAGCATTCAGATGTAATAATAGCTGCCAGTATTTTTATATAAATAGAAATATTTTGGTAGAATTGGGTAGCTTTATTGAAGTGCTGTAAGTCGGATTTTTTTCATAATTGTAAAATGTTGGACCTTACAAATTTTCAAAGAGGTCAAATTGTAGGATCCCGTCTGGTTGGAGCAAGGGTGACCAAAGCGTCCAAACTTTTACGCGTTTTCTAGAGATACGATGTCTAAAGTCATGAAAGTATACACATAGTGTGGCAAGACAAGCTCGGTGAAACAAAATAGAGGACGGAAATACTCACGGCAAGATGAAGTGGACAGTAATATTTACAAAGCGAACAACTGCAGTAAAAGTGATCGCAGAGCTCAATCAGCATCTGGATTCTCCAATGTTAATGATCCAGTCTAGAAGGCACCTTCATAAGCAGAGCATTTACGGCAGAGCAGCAATTCTCAAGCCATTTGCCATAGATTATAATATCAAATGTCGTCTACAATGATGTCACACTCAGAAGATCTGATCCATTGATAAGTGGAAGAAAGTAATATGGTCTGATGAATCATCTTTCACAATTTTCCCAACAACAGGATGGATGCACATTTGTAGGACACCTTCATAAGCGTAAGATCGTGATTGTCTCCTTCAAACTGTTCTGCAGGCAGGGGGATCTGTCATATGGGCAGCCGTGTCTTGCAGCCATTATGATATGGGCACCTCTAGACCAATCGTAACTCTGAAAGGAAGAGTCACACGGGAGAAGTATAGAGAATATGCTTACCAGGTCCATTCTATGATGCAAACTTTTTTTACCACAGGAGGTGGAATTTTCTTGGATGTTATTGCACCTATTAATGCAGCGAAACTTGTACAATCATGGTTTGATAAACACGAGGATGAAGGCTAAACAGCTACCTTGGCCCGCACTGTCATCCGATACCGATGTAATTGAACCGTGATGGTTTATTTTAAAACGTTTAATGTGGAATCGATATCCTCCACCGGCATCTCTCCCAAAACTTTCACAATACTTTAAAGATGAATGGTACGATATTCCTCTAAACACTATTCAACACATATGAATCGATTCCTAGGCAAATTAAAGTGATATTACATGACAAAGGTGATTCTACACCATACTTAAAAAAGGATTCTTTATAAATCTAGGGTTTTTCCATTATTTTGATAACCATATGTATAGTCTACGGGCATTTTCAGTTAAAAAATCTATAGTTAAATCTCTATTTTGTTAAACTAATCTTAGACTACCATCATACAACAAATAATTGGTATCTTCTTTCTTTTGAGTCCCAACTTCAATCAAATAACAAAGACGACAGCTTTATCGGCTGAAGGTAATCTTCGTATCCATAATTAAATTTAATTTTAATAATAACGAATTATAACAGCCCATTCATTTCAAATACGAGCATTTATTTTGCACATGAGCAATATGTATTGGTTATAAAATACCAAGCATAGACAGTTAACTTAATATCCAGCATTTTCAGGCCTGGTAGCTTTAATGAAAGGATCGTTTCATTCACACAGTTATCTAGTGAGGAAGAAAAAAAGTTCTTTACTAACAAAATAAATCTGCAGTTGCTTGGTCTTGGTAATATTGCTTGTATCTATATAATTGCAGGGAATTATATAGATATAAGCAATAATTTTCTTCCTAAACATCCTCATCGCAGCAGGTTATATCTTTCAGGGGCAGTTTCAATTACAATTAAAGCGTTTTCACTTTATACTCTCTTTGGTATTTTTTTTTCAATGTAAGCTTTCTGATAATTAAACCTCTCCTGATAATAAACACATAAGCATATTTCTCACTGACTCCTTACTTAATTAATATTTTCATTTTTAACCCATTTAGAGGTCAATAAAAGAGGGAAATAATTAGAGTGAATGAGTGAGTGAGTGAGTGAAGATTAACGTCGCACTGTTCAGCTGCACGATGGCTTTTGGCGACGGACCACGTAATTTTGAACCATGGTCAAGTGAAGTGGACGACACCTGAGCTGGCACCCCCCTCTCCTAAAGTAATTCTAAAAGTGATAATGATTATTTGTTTGATATTCTGTGTACTTTTATGAACATAAATATTCAGAGTGGCTTTTAATTATTCTACTATTATTGCTATGTAGTGTATAGTATATTAGTGATCCTATTTATTATACATAAAAATACTATTCTTTGCCTTTTTTCTTTTTGTATCTCTCTCTTTCCCGTTTGAAATAAATACACAACTATACAGTTTTTTACATGCATTAAAATTTTCATAAACTTAACATATATTTATCCTAAAATCTCAGTATGCATTTTTGTTAACATTTTTAATTTAGTATATTTCACTTATATGATTAATTATGTCTATAAAGTTCAATATTTTCTCCAAAAGGGAATGTTTTGTAGATTTTACTTGAATCTTTTTCAAAAATATACCTAACCCCAATCTTCATTGTTCACATCCACTTCAGTTTAATGGATTTTCCGGTTAAAGGGAAAAGGAATATTAAGCAATCTGTTTTCTTCCTCATATTGATACTTTTCAGTAAAATTGTTTTTTATCCTTAATCTTTAACTAATATCGTTGAATAAGTTTATTTAGAAACTATCGTTGAGTTTAGTGGAATGAAATATAGCTTTATTTAGTTAAATGGTTTTAGTTTTCTACTTATTTACATTTCAATGTTTTGTACCTGCATAAGAAAATACGAAATGGTTCAGATACGTAAATTCTATATTATGCATCCTCCACACTGGTAACTTGCTAATTCCAAATATATCATTTTAATGCAGGTTTGGTACTAGAACGCATTTTTTCTATCCTTGTATATGGGCAAAAGTCACATCTTAACCTAGCCTTTATAGGGCTTCTTTCTAGCTTGAAGGAGAGAAGATATACTCGAGCCAGGTGAGATTGCTACTGAAGGTATAGTATTAGAGTTATAGTGATTTGATTCTTATTAGAAGGAAACTTTAAAGTGACGATTGTTAACTAATATTGAATTAAGATTAGATTAAATCGGATAATAGGTTAGATCCTTAATTAAGATAAGGATCAAGTTTGTTAGTCACCTAATCACTCACATTTTATTGTCGGTGTTCCACTTTCACGGTTAACATTGCGACATTCTCTTAGTATTTTTAGTTGAAATTGGGTCTGCTCTCGGTGCGGAAATAAATAGATTATTTGAATCATGTCGAGTGTTTCTTCCCTTCCCCCCACACATCTAGGTACCCACGAGAGAGGCGCGAGCCTCTTACAACTGTCAGATCCAACGATATCAGTTAATGATGTATAATTTACATACCTTGTTTTGAGAGAAAAATCCTGAGAGCTAAAATTTTTTAACTCCCACAATTTTAATTCAATTTAAATTTATATAACTTAAATTAATATCTATCATGTAAAAGATGTAAACTCTAAATTGATACTTACTTAGAATTTTTTATTTTGAATTTATCTAAAACGTAGCCCAAAGTAATAAAGATCATAGATGATTCTTGTGCTAGGTCAAAACAATCTCTAATTTCAATCGTTGATATAGTAAAATTATTTTTCAATGAAATTGTTAAAGTTAACGAACTCTTACTTGTACATATAGAAGTAGTATGCTACTCCTACAAGTATTATAAATATAAATATTTAAACTGCTGTTTATTAAAAAATGCAACACCATAAAGGAATCATCAGAATTAAATGGAATTTAATGCACAAATGACTTGTATTAGTACAAATAAATTACGAAATTTTTAAAGCAAAAAAAACAATATTACGTGTCCGAAATCAGTATTTGGTGTTGCAACCACGCGCAGCAATAAGTGCTGTCAAACAGATTTTAAATGTCTGCTTGTGGAAGAGAATTACACATTATTTGTATGCGCAACAAAGGTTCGTGTTTTGAAGCTGCAGCACGCAGATCACGAGCAAGACTCCAACCAATCAAATTCCACATGTGCTCAATAGGTGACATATCCAGTGAATAAGCAGGCCAAGAGAAAGAGTTGCATGTGTTGGGCTGAACAGAAGTCTCGAACAATCTTTGCAACATGCTGACGTGCATTGTCCTGCTGAAAGTTAGCTCTAAGGATGCCTTGAAGGAAGGGAATGACTTCAGGCAGTAGCACTTCAAGAAAGTACCTGTTGCTATTGAGATTACCCTCAATTCGTAGCAAATTGGATCCCCTATGATACGAAATCTCACCCCAAACTATAACTCCGAGTGTTAGGTCACTATGTCGTTTGATAACGCACTCTGGAAGGTAGCGTTCACCAGCATAGCATCTAACACGAATGCGGCTATCACGGTCTCACAAATTGAAGGGTGATTCATCTGAGAAGACAACTTGGTGGCAACCGGCTTGCCAGGCTCTGTGCTCATGAGCCCATTGCAGGCGCAGCCGTCGATGGTTTACCGTGAGGGGGATCCTGTATAAAGACACACTTGCACGCAATCCATGGTGCAGCAGGCGTCGACGAATTGACGAAGCCGACATTAGTACACATGTCGCAGTACACCAACGGGCTGCCATTTCCCTGAAGGAAGCTGAATGGTCAGGTGTAGATGATCGCGCGCTGACGATAGACACCTGCCCTAGTAGTCCTTCAAAGTGCTCTCTGTGCTTTTCCAAAAATCATAAAAATATTTTACAAGGAAAAAAGCGCAGCAGTAATACTTTATTACAACTTCCCTAAATGAAAAAACAAATACATAACAGCAGGGAAGTACCTAACTGTACAAGTAAGTTCGAAGGTCAAACCGCAGCAAATACATTCTGCTGCCAACAGCTGATGGCAATAATATAACAGTGATGAATTTTTTATCTTACTAAAATTTTTTTTGATTGTGGATTTGAGTTTTTTTTTTCTCTGAAAGAGTAACATTTTCGGTTTGAAAAGAAAACGTAATAAAAAATCTCTCATCATGGGATAACAGCAAATCAAATAAAATGTTTTTTATTTGGTTATAGTATCAAAGATAGCTAAAAAATGAGGTTTTGAAGTAGAAGCTTTTACTTTTGATGACGTAATATCACAGATGATATATATAAAATATATCAGTTTAAATGTGTATTTTTTATTATGTCAGAAAAATATTTTGTTTTACTCCATTCCAGTAAATAATTTTTCTTAATCTTTTATTTTCGATATGCTCGCGCCCCCCAGGGGGATGCGCCCCACAGTTTGAGAAACACTGATTTAAAGTATAACACACAATCCAATCCTCAACCAACCATGTCCAATGAGTGAGAGTTTATTAATGTCGCACTAAAAAATCCAATATGGAGACGCATAAGAACAACAGTTAAGCAACATTTCCACACAATGGCTTTATCTAATCCATAGTGTGTCACACATAAACAGAAACTTGGCTTATGTGTGAACACTATGCCGTGCTATTCGGTCATCCATGTCCACCATAGCAGATGCAACCGTCTACGGTTTTGAAACAAGGGTAATCGCAGCAATGGACACTGCTGACATTCCACTGCTCTTCAAATGAGATCGAAGCGTACGAGCGTCCACCAATTGTTGAGTTATAGACCATTATTGTAAAAATGTAATTCCTGTCGTGGCAAAGTGATCCATCACTGTTAATATACCTCTAATCATGTTGCGAGGAGTTTGGTGTAACGGCATCATTGGTCCAGCATTCCCTCCTGTATCCCTCAATTACAAATCCGCATCACTGCTGCTTCGTTACATTCGACACGATTACAGATTTCTTGAAAGGATAATCTGTATTCTCAGTTAGCAACAGTTCTTCCTTGGTCGAAATTAGAAACACGCTCACTTTACGCTGATATTCTTCTTCGGAACATACTAAAACTCATCACGCTAAGCAACATCATGAAAGTTGTACCTGTACTTCAAAACGTTATTTTATTCTCTCTTTAAAACAGTGATTTTAGGTGTAACTACAGATACTCATGGTGTGGATCTACGCTGAAAGGCCGATTGCAGCGTGTATTTCAAGCGGTTTGGATTCTTACTTTATATTGCTGCATTTTGAATGTTTACCCATGTATATATTAAGGTAAATTAATAAATTTGTGCTTCAAAGTTTTTGAAAGTACAATTATAATATTGTGCATTCTAAAAATATAAAATATTATATCCAATTTATTTTTTTAAATAATTCAAACTAAAAATAGAATATTATTTTATTTTTATAGTTTTCTCGCATGACCATAGAGATAGAAGAAATGTGGTCATGTATGTTTCATTTTTGAATAAAGTGTTAAATACAAATAATAATAATATAATATAATGAGCATGAACAAAGCTTAAAATTAATTTTTCGATAAACGAATGCTTTCTCGAGTTAAGCTTTAAGATACATGTAATAATATATGATATTAGAAAAAAACATATATCATTTTTTCAAGCAAATAAAACACTTTTTGTTCAGAGATAAATGTATTAAGATAAATGAGTGACAGACGTAAAATGTGAACGTTGAAAATTTTCACATTAATAGTTTTCTCTTACTAGTATTTTTCATGTGAAGACAAATGTATTCCAAGTTCTAAGAAAATTAAAAATAATACAAAGAGCTTACAAGAAAAAAGCAAATTCTACATTCCTAAATTCTTAAGCTAATTAAAACAAGCTTTAAATCTTGTTAGACAAAATTATCCGGCCAGCTAATGCTGTAGCGACACACATGTCTTGAAAAGTTACAAATACTTTCACATTTATTTTCGTAAGTAATGCATTTTTAATTAGAGTTTGGGAAGCTCTACCATGTAAGAATGATAATGATTTTAGCCATGGTGCAAAATTTGTGTTTAAAAGACTGCGTACTTTATTTTATTGCAATTGATCAAGAAATCTCATAATATATCAAAAAATTGCTTAGCTTTATTTTTTTAATTCTAAATCTTACTTTTTAAATGTTTTTAGACTCAAATACTTATAAAGATTTTGAAAAAAATCATTTTTTTAAGTCAGTACTGAACAAAGATAAATAAAAATATGTAAGCAATGGATTTTTATACGTTTTGAAATCAATTCGTATACTCTGAGTCAATTTCTATCTGAATTTATCTTGATTCTTGATTTATTTTTCTTATTACAATTTAACATATAATGAATTAAACTGCTTTTAAAATTTATTTCTTGTACTTAATTCATGCTTATTTACGACAAAAATAGTAAAATAAGAACAAAGTAAAATAGTAATTTTTTTTGTTTTTATAATTAAATTTATTCTTCTAATTCATTTCTAACTTCAGAGGGAATGTTATTTAAATTAACATGAAAAATTTCTCTAAAGTATTAAATTGGGTCATTAAAGCCTTTTTACTAATAAACAAGATCTGTTCAAAAGGTATCCGACCTTCGGTCAGAAAAAATATTTTGGTTACTTTGCATGATTAGGATCCTAATCAAATTCAAAGTAGACCCTTTGCACCTTTAAGTACTTAAACCAGTATTCCTTTCAATGCCGAAAACCCTTCTGGAAATCCTCTTTTTGGAATGATGTTCAACTCCACCGTCACGTTCTGCCTTATCTCACTTCTACTCTGAAAACGAAATCCTTTCAATGCCATTTTCATTTTCAGGAACAGCCATAATTCGCAAGAAGCAAGGTTCAGAGTTGATAGTGTCCAGTATGTCCTGTACAACTTCAAGACAGAGCTTTTATGTTAAACCGACAGAAGCTTGGCAACAAATTTCGCAGCCATTCTGCGCAGGATTACACTAAATCGCATGGGCAGAACCTGTACTGATCTGAACTTCTTCAGCAGATTCTCGTACGGTTAAACGGTGATTTTTTTCATTATCAAATTTTCCGGTTTTTCAATAACAGCTGCATTTCGAAAGGTTTTTTGGTCTCTCTGAATGCTGATCATTCTCTACCGACTTCTATGGCCCCTTTTGTGAATCGGTTAAATCTCTTCTTAATTCGTGTGACTCCCATAACATCGCCTTCAAACACTTAATGAATCTTATGGATCGTTACACTTAGAAAATTTCCAGCTTTTGACAAAACATATGACGCTGTACCCCTTTAGAGTCGTTAAGTCAACTTTAGAGAAATAAAAATCCAACGAACTCGTACAACACCTCACTCGACTGGTACACTGGAACGAAGGGAAAGAATTAATTATAACATGTGCATTAAACTGTCACCTCCAATTGTGTACATTGGCGCCAATTTAGAATCTCTAACGTGCGCGAGAAAATTCAAGGTCGAATTCTTTCTGAACAGACCTTGCAAGCTATAAATTAAGGAAAATATTTAATGATTACATCTCTGAACACTTTCAGAAGTAAATTTTTAATCAAATGAAGGTTAATGTATGTTTTTAAACATTTGAGCACTTTTATATCCTCTAATGTCAATGTTACTTTAACTAAATGTGTAATAATTTTATATATCTTTTATTTGGCATAAAAATTATTGTGGGCACACGTGTGTGCGTCTTTTTAACATTCTTTGAAATTCAAAGGAAAAATTTTCAAAATTATTTTGTTTAAAATATCGTGAAATTGAATACGTTACGCTTAGTTATTCATTGTATGAAAAACGTCACTATATTGAAACCAAATATAGTATGTTGTGTTATGTATGATCATGTAACCGATTAATTTTAAAAAAAACACGAAAAAAAATAAATTAGACAGAAAAACTATCTTATTTGCAGACTTTAGACAAACACACTTTTTTTTATAAATAAAGCTATACAATTTTGGTAAAGAACAAGATTCGATGTGTTTAGATTACTATTTTAAATTTATATATTTTAAATTGATAAGGAAATCTCTTAGTAAAGAATTTGGGCTATTACACTCCTCAAAAGTGAAATTGAAACACCAAGAAATAATGCACACAACGTCATGCAAATTTCAGGAGTGATAGTGTTGAGGGGGATATATATATAAAACAAACAAAATCATTATAAACCAATTTATTCAGTATCTAATATTCCCACCTCAGGCAGCTACACATGCCTCAATCCGGGGAGGCATTCCATCAATTAGTACATTGATGGTTACCTAAAGTAACCGTTGTCAAGCCGCATCAACTGTTATGCTCAGATCATCCACGGTTGGCGCTAGCGCGTCCAATGAGATATCACAGGAGTTCGAACGGATTCAGATCTAAAGAGTTTGCCGGCCAGGGAAGGATGTTAAATCCAATCAAGCTGTTAAGAGTTGACTGTAAGATATGCAACTTGGTATTGTCTTGCTGGAATGCCGTGTAGAGTGTTCCCTGAAACAAGGGCAGAATAACAGGCTCCACAACTTTTGTTACGCAACGCTTCGCTGTCAAATAGCCATCAATGTGTACCAAAGGAGTCCTGTGATCAAATATTATGCCCCCAAACCGTAATGCACATCAGTTTGGCATTCGGCATGATAGGTTGTTTCCTGGCGTTTGCCACATCGCCGCCGTACCAGTCGACGGCCGTTATTCCTCCACAGACAAAAGCGTAATTTATCCGTGAACAATACCCAATGCCTTTCAATAATCCAGGTACGATGACGATGACATCATGCCAGGCGTCTACACCTGTGTTAAGAGGTCAACGGTACCCCTTTTGCTGGTATCCGTGCACGTAAATGTACTTCATGCGATCTGTTGCATTTGGTTTGTGTGGACACAGATCCACCTGCCCCTAGAGGCAACTGACTTCGGATGTATCGTGTCATGGAGAAAAGGGTCTCGAATAGTCAACTGGTGAATACGCTGATCTGCGCACCTGTGCGTACCCCTTCCTCTTCGACGAGCACGTAGACCTTCCTGAATCCATCGTGTTACATAACGTAGCATGGTACTTACACTATGGCCAACACGAGTTGCTATTGTGCGTAGCGACAAACCCAGTTCATGGAGTTCGATAATACGGTCATGTTTCCCGGTCGTTAACTGGTGGTATTGAGCAGCTCGCTGACGTTTCAGAGGCGTTTACGACTTCCGAAAGCCTTTTCTACGATTCTTCGAAAGTCGTAAATGCCACACAAAACTTCAGATGCGGTTTATAGGAAAGGAAAGTTGCTGGCCTTTATAACCGGATTATATGTATCCCATGATCAGTAAATTTAATCATTTACTGATGGCATGGTACTCATATTCGAGTAAATTTAATCATTTGCATATCCAACTCACCACTATCGTTCCTGATATTTTCACTACGCTACTTGCATTATTTCTTGATGTTGCAATTTCCTTTTAGAGGAGTGTAGAAATTATTTTACACTTTAACATTTCATTAAATACGACATTAATATCTGCCAAACATATCCTGAACCACATGAAAGGAATGGAGCAATGATAAAAACATCCTGCTATAGCATGAGATGTTATGTCTACAGGGTGTGACCTAAATAGCACCAGCGCATTTATGTGCCGAATATGGCATATTAGGCATTGGCTGGATATGGCATACTCCGGCCCTAATTTTACATGAGGGTCCGATTTTATGGCAGCCACGATCACCAGATCACCCACCATTGGATTTTTTTCCTATAGAGTAATCTCAAGAATTTGGTGTATTGAGGCATATTAACTGCATAATTGACTTAGTTGCTGGATTACATGCTGCTTGTACATCGGTGAACACCACGCTAGTACGACGTGTGCTCTCATTCATTCCACGGCGCTCTCAAACCTGTCTCAAATGTGCTATTTGAACACCTGCCTTTTCAAATATTTACAAATACTGCTGTTTGTGCTTTCAATATGAAGTTTTTTCCCTTGAACCGGCATACTTTGTTTTTCTATTTTTCTCGAAAACTATTGTATACAGGTGTAGTTCTTTAGGGATTTTCTATGAACTCCCAACGATAAATCTGGCTATGTAGAGTTTGAGCACTACTTTTGGAACACCTGTATAAGAAATATATATCC
Source organism: Trichonephila clavipes (assembly GCA_019973935.1). Taxonomy (NCBI): domain Eukaryota; kingdom Metazoa; phylum Arthropoda; class Arachnida; order Araneae; family Nephilidae; genus Trichonephila; species Trichonephila clavipes. The sequence continues at coordinate 134,228 of BMAU01016308.1, read as the reverse complement.
AGGATGGTGCCTACTTCATGGTACAAACTTTAAGGATAGATACAGGGATAACAGTCGTTTATTGCATATGAATGTATGAGCGAAGGTGCCGCGGAGAAGCGCAAACAGGGGAAATAAAAGAAAAGAGAAATGGAGTTATAGGTTGGTTGCGTTGCTGGTAAAGGGCAGTGCATTGTAGCCACTGTTGAACATGATGCATCTCAGTAGGGTAAAGCATCATTCATAGTTGTGCTGACGTCTATGATGGGAGACTTTACGTATGCCGAAAAAAAGCAGACATGCATTACATGTAATGCCGTGCAATTGGTAACGGCAGAGCTACGTTACGAATGTATCACGCGCAGTGTCCTGTTTGCCGAATGCTGGATCACAGGATTTTCAGCGATGGGTGAAAAATATTTGAGCGATAACTTACCTGAAGGCCACATTTGGGGCGCGATGGATTGGGCGTGGTGGACCAGTCCCTTGGCCACCCCAATCTCCCGATTTATTGTGCCTAGATTACTTTTTAAGGAGGCATCTGAAGAATCTTATTTATGTGACTCCACTTGACTTAGAGGAGGATCTCGTTACTCGAAAATGCGAAGCTGCTGAACGTGTGCGTGAAATCCCTGGCATATTAGAACGTGTATGTCAATCACTCCACCGACGCTGTCGAGCATATATCACCACTGGTGGGCACAATTTTGAACAGCTATTGTAAATATTACACTTGTCAACGACGCTTTCAATAAATACTTTGTCTTTCCTTTCGTCTCTTATTTTTTTGTGTTTGTGCCTCACATGCGCCCATGCATTCCTGTATAATAAATTATTGTTACAATGTCCTGTACCTACCCTTAAAGTTTGTACATTGAATTCGGGACCACCTTGTACATATATACACCCTGTACGCGACACACGTCTAGAAAATAATTGATCTCAACCTATACATTTTGTAGCATATTCCTGTCAATTGTGTGCATTGCTGCCCTGATTCGTGGTTTAAGATCAACCAAGGATTGCCCTAATGGCTTTACGTAAACTAAGTCTTTATCCAACCCCCACAGGAAGAAGTAGCAAGACATTACAAGTGTCTAGAAGGACAGGGCACAAAGCTAGCTCATTCTCACCAATAGACCCAATCCAGCGATGCAAAAGTTTATCATTTAGGTCGTTACGATTGGGATGTGCCAGGCAGAAGGCCCCGTCTTGTTGGAAGACAAAATCCCTGAAGACAACACTGAGGTACGGGAAAAACCACAACTGCAACATATCCAGGTAACATTTACCGCTCACAATTTGCTCATTGAAGAAAAACGATCCATACATCTTTGTGACATTTACATAGAAAACATTCACTTTTGACGCATCTCTTTCAATTGTCACGACCGGATGTGGATTTTCAGTGCCCCATAATGCACAACACAAACTTGTGAGCTTGTGGTTTTATTCATGTATCTTTCATGTGTGTGCATGTAAAATTTTTGAAAATATAACCTTTTCAAAATGAATGAATCATTTATACAGCTTGTCTCATAATTATTTAGTGATTTGAATGTAATCGCGGAAAATAAAACACAATTTTGAACATAGAAATAAAGAAATTGCTAGTGTTAAAGAACGAAACTTAAATATAATTGTAGAAAAATTATAATACAGAAAAAAGTGCTTAAAACAATCAGAATAAAAAATAAAATATATTGAGATGTTTTAAGTACTCATTTTCGGGTAATAGCTAGACACATTTACTTTCTTTACGAGCACTATTTTCTCCTTTAGTGAGAATTTATTTTTAAAACTGTGGTTCTCTCTAAAATTGTTAACTATGTTTTCAGACAAAACAAATCTCTGTATTAATAAAGGAACAAAAATTATGTGAGGTAGTGAGCTTTAATTTAAAAATACAGCTGACATTTATGAGGCTCAAGTATACTGGAATGTTACTTTGTTGCTCTTTCGTGTATTTTCAGAGACATTAACGGAGCATAGCAGAACTCACATCGTTTTTAATGAAAAAAAATCAGTTTCTTTTACGTTTTTTTTCTTTTCGATGATGATTTTTTTCAACTCAATGTTTTAATTTAGTTTATTTTTCTTATTAGAATATCATGGGAGGAGGCCACTTCACAGAATTTAGGAAGTTTTAACTGTACAATTGTAAAATTATTTACATATCTATAGTAAATTAGTATATATAGTACAGCGAAATATTTTAAAGAGTTAATTCTTCCGTTAATGCAATGTTCACTTTTTATTACCTAGTATACACTGGTGTGCAAAAATTAAGGACGAGACGGTTTTTTCAATATAACTTTGTACAAAAGCTTTCCAAATCAACACATTTAATACCGTAAGATCCCCAATACGTAAGGACATGTGTAATATAAGCAACACTTACTAAAAGAGAAATCAGAGGGATAAAAAGAAGCTTGATTGAAAAAGTAGCATGGAGCACAATGCGACTGAAGGCCGAAACAACCCTGTGATGGGTGTCCAGCAAGAAACATCCGGTCTTTAGTAGGGGATATGATCTCCCCTGACTGCTAGGCAGGTTTCACAGCGTCTGCCCATGCTGAGAATGAGGGTGTCAATGAGTTGTTGAGGCATTGCTGCCCATTCGTCTTGCAGCGCCAATCGAAGCTCCCGAATCGTTACTGGTGGTAAGGTACGAGCTGCCAAGCGTCTGCCTAGAAAATCCCATACATGCTCGATGGGATTGAGATCCGGAGATCGTGCCGGCCAATCCATACATTCAATATCCTCACTCTCTAAGAGCTGTTCGGCAGCTACTGTGCGATGACATGGTGCATTGTCGTCCATGAAAAGAAACTGCAGACCCATAGCGCCTCTAAAAAGACGCACATATGGAAGAAGAATCTCGTTACAATAACGGGTCCCGTTGACTGAACCTGCGTCGAAGATATGAAGGTCTGTACGACTACCAAGCATGATGCCTTCCCAAACGAGAACATCGCGACCTCCATACCTGTCCCTTTCAATGATGTTCGAGGGATGATTGCGGCTTCCCCGCTCTCTCCAGATGAGTATGCGATGAGAATCGCTACTCAAACTGAATCTGCTCTCATCTGTAAAGAGTACTCGTCCCCATTCATTGTCTCTCCAATTCCGGTGTTCCCGGCACCACAGAGAACGCCTTCTCCGATGGGCAGGCGTTAAAGGTACACACCGTACAGGGCGTCGTGCAAACAGACCACCACCGTGCAGTCTTCTGGCCACGGTAAAACGCGATATTGGTCGTCCAGTCGCCTGTGTCGTGTGTCTAGCGATTTCTCCCGCTGTCTGCCGCCTGTTTCTTCTGGCCTGTAAGACAGTGTACCGGTCATCTGCGGGTGTGGTTCCTCGTGGACGACCACTACTGAACCCCGGATAGCTGTTCCTGTAGTTCAAAATTGTCTCCAAAGTCGTGAAACGATGCTGTGAGCAATTCCGAACTCTGCAGCCACACTTGTCACACTGCGGCCTTCCTCCAACTTCCCAATGATTCTACCTCGGGTAAAAGCATCCAGATGTCGTCTAACAGATTGATTATTCGCCATTTCTCGCTGAGGCAGCAACTCGGTGTGATTTTAACTGCTATACGGTGTGCAATCTCTTTGCCAGAAATACTGATCTTACACCGACAACATGCTTTATACTACTCAGACACTCCCCCATTACGTCTACCTGCATATCTGCTCATGTGCTACCGTACATCACCTTACTTAATCTAATGATTGGTCTTTCTGTCCGCTCTGCCTCTTCGTTCAGCTGATATGCTAATTTTTCGACTTCGTCCTTAATTTTTGCACACCAGTGTATTATAACAGAACAAGTAATTTAAAAAAAAGTTTAAAATCAATTCCTACTTAGGTCAACAAAGAAAATTTTATTTTAGTTGTTTTTTATTAAATAGTTACAATTAATATAAATATGTATATACATATGACAGAATCACAATATTAAGTGACAAAATAGAAAGCGATTTTCCTTGCTATTTTCTATGTTCCTTTCTGTACATGATGTTGGACTATTTTTTCATACTATTTATTTTTAAATACATTTTTTAAACTTGTGTACTGGTGGACCCTTGATGTTAATACATTTTTTCAAATATTAATTCATTAAATTTAATTATAATAAAATAGTATAGAAAAAAAGAAAACACGTTCTCAGAAATTATACCATCCCAGGGGGGTTCGAATCCACGACCTTTGGATTAGAAGTCCAACGAGCTATCCATTGCGCTACAGGGACACAACAAACTATATTCCTTTCTATATACACTGTTGGACTATTATTTTTGTTTGTTACTATTTACTTACATTTTAATTTAATTACTGAATTAATATTTGAAAAAATGTATTAACATCAAGTGTCCTCCAGTAGAAGTTTTAAAAAAATGTATTTGAACTTGAATGCATAAACAGAAAATATTTTATTAAAAATTGAAAATTTGAACAAGATATATATATATATATATATATATATATATATATATATATATATATATATATATATATATATATATACAGTGGTGGCCAAAATTATGGACATTTTTTTTAAATTGTCATGTTTTTTACATTTGTATGCTTATCGAAATGTTTACGTTGCACAAAATGCAAAGTATTTTATATGATCTTAAAGAGAATTTAATACTAAATTCAATACAAAAAAGGAAATTTAAATATTTGCAAAGCAGAAAATGTTATGCTGCAATAACTGTCGATATACATAAGATACTAATGATAGCAGTGAGCTTTCAGAGCTTAGTGAAGTTGTCTTTATTCTTTTTTACTGCTTCACATCGATGTTTCATTGAGCTGAAAATAGTTTTAAGCTCTTCTTTCGTTATTACGTGATGCCAAAATACAAGTATATCCTCAATTAGTTCATTTTTATTTCATGGGTACCTCATTCGGACAAGAGTTTTCAAACGCTGCCACAAGTTTTCGATAGGAGTGAGGTCAGGACCATTTCTTGGGCAGGATAACAATGCTACTTAGTCAAAAAGCAATGGCATCAAATAAAAGAGTAGATTTGACACATGTGTGACGAGAAAGTGGTATTTCCTATGTAAAAATCACATAACGGGTAGGTAGTTCAGTGACTACATCTGCAACTTAAAGTTTTGTTTAAGATGTCAGGAGACAAATTTAATAAAAAAAAAAAACAGGGAAAGGCCGAAAAAGGTGCCTTACATCTGTTGATGACAGAAAAACCAAAAATACTATGTTTCAGGGATAAAAGAATTTCATAGATAGCCATTAGAAGTGATCTGAGTGATGCTGGTGTTTCAGTCAGTTCGAAAACAATCAGGAGTAGATTAGTAGATGTAAGACTAAAAGGTAGAATTCCACGAAATAAGCCGTGTCTCAATTAACTGAAGCACTAAAAGGGAGACTCCAGTGGGCGATGGAACATATTAATTGGACAAAGGATTATTGGTCACAAGTTATATAAAGGGACGATACTAAAATATCGTTATTCGGTAGTGATAGTCTAAGATATGTAAAACGTAGAATAGCGAAAATGCTACATTCTGACTAAATCCAGGCAACTGTAAAATACCTACATAGTTTTATCATTTAGTCATGCATATCAGCAGGTGGTATATGTCGCCTTCATATCATCGATGGGACACCGAATGTCATGAAATGCATTGACACAATTCTAGAACCCAAACTTGTGCCTTCCAGCAGGTATCTATTTACCGACAATGCTTCATTTATTTTTCAGGAAGATTCTTTCTCCTTGCTACACAGTAAAGTAATTGAAAGACTGGTACTTTTCTAAAATCATTGAGTTGTTGTCCAGGCCAGGAAATAGTTCTGACCTCACTCTTATTGAACACTTGTGGCACCGTTTGAGAACTCTTGTCCGAATGAGGTACCCATGAAAAGAGAAGGAACTAATTTTGAGGATAAAATTGTTTCCTGGCATCATGTAACAACGAAGAAAGAGCTTAAAACTAATTTCAGCTCAATGAAACATCGATGTGAAGCTGTAATAAAGAAAAAAGGCAACCCCATTCAGCTCAGATAACTCATTGCTATCATCAGTATCTAATGTATATCGACAGTTATTGCAGCATAACTTTTTTTGCCTTGCAAATGTTTAAATTTTTTTGTATTGAATTCAGTATTAGGTGCTCTTTAAAATTATATAAAATACTTTGCATTTTGTGCAAAACAAATTTTTCTATTAGCATATGTTTGATCACTACACCCGCGATAGCTCAATAACACACCTCACACATGGACTGTAAAACACTCTCTATTTTTATTCACCTAAACACATAGTAACTGGAGATACACAGACAGCGCCGTCTGGCGCACGGTTTTTGCGACAAGCATGAACAGCATACAAACTTAAAAAACATAATTTAAAAAAGTGTCCACAGTTTTGGCAACCATTGTAAATTAATATATGAAGATATATATGGAGAGAGTGTGAACTAAGATTAGGAATTCTGAAAAATAATTGATAAATCAAATTTTTTGCTTCACATTGCATGAACAAATAAGCTCTTATCCATATTATATTATCAGTTATCTAAAACAGCGATTTTTAAACTGTGATCCGCGGACCCCGGGAGTCCTCAGCGTCTTTCTAAGAGGTCTGCGAAGATCTCATTTAAAAAAGAAATAATTGCTGGAAAATGAGTCTGAAAAAAATAGCTGGATTCGAGATCCATTTACAGTAGATGTGTATGAACAGGATAATCCCACATCAGTAGAATAGCTCATTAAAATTTCCATAGATGGAGCTTTGAAATTTGCTTACAAAAATAAGTCCCTCCCAAACTTTTGGGGTAACTGACGGGAAAATGTTTCCTAGTGTTCCGTAAAAACAATGAAAGTTCTTTCTTTCAAAACTATTTGAAAGAACATTTTCAGTTCTGCCTCTTAAAAATAAATACAGAAACCGTCTGGAAAGTGTAGAACTGGAATTGATGCGGCATATTTCAAATATTACATCTGACGTAACAGCACTTGTAAAAGAAATGTAGTGCATTACTTCTCATTAAAAGTTTTAATGAATACAGTAAAGTATATATTATTTGAAATTAGTAATTTTTGTATTATTCTTAATTTAATCTAACCTAATTAGATGCTCTTAAAGGGGTAAAAAGAAGTTTTAAAAAAGTCTACATATAAATAGCACTACAGTTTTGATTATGATTGGCTATAGTACTCAGGTTTTATTTCACTCGCATCAGTTATTTCCTTTAAGATATTAAGATATCTGACTACGTTCGGAACCGTGATTTTAAAAAAGCACATAAATGGATAACTTTCATGATATTTAGTATCACTCAGATTAGAATACATGCATAAAATTGCTTTAAGGAGATTTTGACAAAAAAAATTATTTAAATATAATATTTTGGCAAAAAATTAACTTAGAATAATTTTTTTCCAAATGTTCTCTTTTTGTGAAAAAGGGTTCTATTATAATAATATTTTGCCTGTATATAGCTGAGACCTCTCTACAGAGGCTCAACTAGAAATTTTGAAAAATTCACAATATTTTCAGATTTACCACCAATTGAAATAATTATTCGCGTTTTTTTCTTAAAATTGCTCCCCTCTGTTGTCGTAAAATATGAATAAACCCACTTCTAAGTTATAAATTTCAAAAATTCTAGTTGAGTCTCTGAACAGAGGTCTGAGCTATATACAGGCAAAATATTATTATAATAGAAGCATTTTTCACAAAAGGAGAACATTTGGAAAAAAGATTATTCTAAGTTAATTTTTTGCCAAAATATTATATTTAAATTTAAAAAAATTGTCAAACTGTCCTTAAAACAATTTTATTCATATATTCTAATCTAAGTGACACTAAATATCATGAAAATTATCCATTTATGCGCTTTTGAAAATCATGGTTCCGAACGTAGTCGGATACTTTAATAGATTAAAATATTTTTATTTTATTTTACAAATGCCACACTCTAAAATAGCAACTATGCCATTAGGGCGCTTGTTCTCCGATCTTTTTTGACAGTAGAATTAAGATTTATTAGTGCAGGGCACACGTTCAGCGGTAATAGGTTGACCAGAGTCACTGACAGTACGGTCCGGAGAATCGGCGATATCAATCTGTGGAGATGATATCTCAAACAGTCATTCGCTGTCAAAAGTCTAAAAGCTACATCAGCTTTTCTAGGAGCCTCAAGAACCCAGGACGGGTTCTCGTTCAAGATTGCCCAGTTCTTGTCCTTTGACATCTCCGAAGAGTTTCCATTTTAAAATTATACTTAAAGACCATATTAGTAGAAAGTCTTAAAGAATTAAAGGTTGAAATTCTCGTGGATCTTTGGATCTCATAAGGACTCCTTTCTTATAGACTAAAATATTATATTACAATAAAGTTGTTCAGTTTTATACAATGTTTCTTGATCTATCCCAGAGGTTCCCAAACTTTTTTGTCTCATAGACCTCTTACCATGTTTTTCGGTTTGAGGTAGACCCCTGTTACCTTATATTGGATTTTTTGCAACTTTACGAAATTAAATATCTTTTTGACAGCTGGTATACATCTACTTACTTTAAGTGATTTAAATTTCTAACTGAAGTGAAGTGTGATGCTTAAAACTCAAGAAAAACATGTTAATTAAAACATAAAATAATTAAGCAGCAAAAACAAATTCTTTTAAAGGGTGGAATAAGTCTGATGCTTCAACAGCAATTTTTAAAATTTGGAACCAATCGTGTCAGATCTAACGCTAAATCTCCTCGGTTGTTAGTGTCCAGACCTTATTTTCCCCGTTTCTTTTTTTTTTGTTTTGGAGATTGGCAACCACGTTGAAACTCCTTCTCACTAGAAAAAGTGATTAAAAATTTTCGCACGATATACCAAAATTCTCTATAAATAACAGATATGTCTTTTTAAAGCCAAAATTGTGGACATGGCCCTTGTTTTAATAAAATTTATGCTGTCACCATGTAACTGCAAATTAACCTTATTAAAATTAATAAATAAACCTATTAAATAGATAAAATCCGGTTTCCACTTGATTAAATTTTCTTTTGAAATCAAAATCATGATTTGGTTTAATGAGAGCCACTATCCTGGACCCCTATTTACACCTCATAGACCTCCAAATTATTTTTTCTCTGACGTGGACCCCTTGCAGGTAGTCATAGACCCCTGGGGGTCTATATAGACCACTTTGGGAATCACAGATCTATCCCTTCACCACACAATTGTGAGTTCCAATTCGTTTCAATGCATTTACTTTTTTAAGTAATATCCAGATATGTAAATTTTAGGAAAAAAACAAAATTTAAATGACGAAGGGCATTTAAAATCTGTATTGAAATAAAATTGAGATAAAATTCAGTGCCATATAAAGATAAAAGGAGTTATTGTATATAATTCAACATCATCCTTTGCTATTTATACATTTATAACTATTGCAGTCATTTTCAAAGGGTTTCACATATTCATATTCGTTCATCAGAATGTTATAATTTCGAATTTATGCAGTAGATCCGAAGAAAAAGTAAATAAAAACAATTTTAGAAACAGAAGCTTTAAAATGTATGCATTTGTGTACATCTCATGATAGTTGTACTTCATATTTAAAAGCTTCAAAAATAAATACAATGACTTTTTTTTTAATTTTAGAATACAAAACGTTCTTATAATTGCTTCAGAAACCCTTATGAATTCAAAAAGGGGAAACACTAATTATATTTTCCCATTATATTGGGATAAATAATATTTGTAATATTATTTTTTATATAAAAATTGCGTACATTTTTAACCTTGTACATAGAGAAATACGTAGTTTTCAATGGATTTTAATGGATAGTATTTAAATTATTGGCTATTAAGAGAAGTAATAATATAAAATGCTTCCTACTGTATCAGGAAATATAAAAGTTGCTATCATATTCAGCTTTAAATAAACTCACCATTTTTAATAAAATTTCACTACAGTTTTTAAAACAGCTTTAAATAATTTTAATTTAATTTATAACAAAAAATAAGAGTTTGTCATATGTTGCAATTTTGCCATCAGTCGTACTCCATTTTAGCAAATCTTAGTTTTTTTTAATGTAGAGTTGTATCTGCATGATTATGCTTAAATTAAGATTCAAAATTTATATCTGGATTCCACAATTTCAATTGAAGACCATTTGTACTAGCATTTATTGCCAAACAAATAATGCAATATTGATAAAATTTTGTTCTTAAGCTAATTACTCAATGCCAAGACCATCGAGCAATAGAAGTATGCCTTATAATAGAAATAGAAATATCTTTTATACATACATATATATAAAAGATTTATATTTTTTCATATATGACTGAAGTAACAAGCCACAGAGTTTAATATTAATGCGCATTACAGTTTTCTTTTATTTGCGCAATACAAAAGGCCTACTTCTATGCAAGAGGAAGAAAAGAGAGTTTTGCTTCCTACACAAATCGTCTTAGCTATAGAAATCCGATGGGGCGTTACTTTTCCTCGGTAAAAAACTTCTTGGAGAGAAAAGAAACATCTGTGCCGGTGTGCAATAAGTCACACATGATGACAATCCTATATCTCAATCTCCCCTCCCGAAATCATGGCCTTAAAAGAAAACCACTACCATGAAAAAAAAATTTATTATGGTGAAAGAATCAGGTGAAGCATTTGTGAGATATCTTTTTGAATTTCACCAAAAAGACTTTTTTAACTAATTATAACATCTTGAAAATTAGAATGGATGTTCTCTCTCTCTGTATAAAGGGTGTTTTTTTAGAGGTATAGAACTTTAAATTGCAATAAAACAACGATGTATTATTCGATTGACATGAATTTTTTTTATTCGGAAGATAATCTTGTGGCATTACATTTTAAATATGATTTCTGGCATTGGACTGCCACGGCTGTCTCCGATGTAGTCCAATCTAGACGTCCAATTTTCGATGACTTTTTCCAACATTTGTGGCCGTATATCAGCAATAACACGGCGAATGTTGTCTTCCGAATGGTCAAGCGTTTGTGGCTTATCCGCATAGACCAATGACTTTACATAGCCCCACAGAAAATAGTCTAGCGGTGTTAAATCACAAGATCTTGGAGGCCAATTCACAGGTCCAAAACGTGAAATTATGTGGTCACCAAACGTGTCTTTCAATAAATCGATTGTGGCACGAGCTGTGTGACATGTTGCGCCATCTTGTTGGAACCACAGCTCCTGGACATCATGATTGTTCAAATCAGGAATGAAAAAGTTAGTAATCATGGCTCAATACCGATCACCATTGACTGTAACGTTGTGGCCTTCATCGTTTTTGAAGAAGGATTCCACCAGCCCATAAAGCGCACCAAACAGTCTGTTTTTCTGGATGTAACGGTGTTTCGGCATACACTTGTAGATCAGCTTCACTCCAAATGCGGCAGTTTTGTTTGCTGACGTAGCCATTCAACCAGAAGTGCGCTTCATCGCTAAACAAAATTCGCTTATGAAAATCGGGAACAACGGCAATCTCGTTTTGTGCCCATTCGACGAATCTACGCCTTTCTTGATGATCGTTTGGCTTCAATTCTTGCACGAGTTGGATTTTGTAAGCACGCAAACCAAGATCCTTTCACAAAATCTTCCATAAAGTGGATGGACACAGATCCAATTCCTGTGCTCGATGGTGGATGGACTCATTCGGGTCTTCCTCAATGCTACGCTCTACAGTAGCAATAGCTTCTTCTGTACGCATCGTACGGCGTCTCTGGGGATGCGAGTTATCAATTAGAGTAAACGTGGGGCGAAAACGTTCCCATAGTTAATCGAATTAACTGCTCTGATGGACGATTTTGTCAACGATAAAATGGACGTAGTGCGCGATACGTATTCCGCACAGAACCATTATTTTCGATATAAAATTGCACACTTTGAAAGCGTTGTTCATGCGTGAGTCTATTCATGATGAGTTGCCAAACCAAACTGAGAATAAATCACTTGACAGCTGTTAAATCGGTCACCATCGTGGAAAGTAATGCCAACTTAAACTTCTATACCTGGAAAAAAACACTCTTTATACACTGCTGGACAATTGCTAAGGACGGATAACACTATCATCCATAGCAACCACAAAATGAAAGGAAGCAAAATGTGGAAAATTAGAATAAGTGCGGGATATTAGTAAGAAGAAGTATGAGTATGCAAATTTTTTTCCACGTCTGTTCATCACGTGATAGCGTCATAAGAGCTTTAAAGGTTTTGACGCGTGTGGACAGTTGTTGTTTATTGGAAAGATCGAAGAAGCGCGAAAAATAACAGATGTTGCCAGGGAGTTCGACATCGCTCACAGCGTTGTTTCACGGCTGTGGAAGTCATTTAAAACTACTGGAATGTGTAGTAGACGGCACGGGGGAGGTCGTGTTAGAAGTACGATGCCTGCAAAAGACAGATATATCGTCCTATCAGCAAAAAGGAACAGGCGAACCACAGCTCAGCAGGTAGCAAATCAGTTTCTTGCTGCCTCAGGAAAGCAGATCTCCCGAAAAACTGTTGCCAGACGTTTGAGGGGAGGAGGACTAAACGCACGCAAACCTGTTGTGTGTGTCCCATTGACCAGACAGCACCGTACTGCCCGTTTGCAATGGTGTCGTGAGCGTCACAATTGGACTGAACAGGACTGGGCATGCGTACTATTCTCAGATGAGAGTAGGTTCAGTCTGTCATCGGATTGTAGACGCCAACTGATCTGGCGCGAGAGTGGTACTGCTTATCATCCAGAAAATATCCAGGAAAAGGACCGATATCCGACATGCAGTATCATGGTGTGGGCCGGCATCATGATCAATGGCCGCACGCGCCTACATGTGGTTGCGAATGGGACTATGACGGGCCAACGATACATTGATGAAGTTCTACTTCCTCATGTTCGTCTTTTCCGTGATGCTGTCGGTGATAAATTTGTTTTTATGGACGACAACGCAACATGTCAATAAACACTCGCTGTTCAGGATTGTCTAGACAGCGAGGGTATTCAACGTCTCGTATGGCCAGCGCGGTCTCTAGATCTAAACCCCATTGAAAATGTGTGGGATGCTTTGGGGAGGCAAGTTGCTGGTCGAAACTATCCTCCGACAAACAAGAACACCCTCATCCATGCACTCACAGAGGAATTTGATAAATTGCCTCAACAGCTGCTTTATAATGTTGTGCAAAGTATGGTACGACGTGTGGAATGTTGCATCACACTCCACGGTGGACATATCCCGTACTGATACCTTTCTTTAAGGTGCCTGCTGACTTTTACATGCATTGTTCCATTTCTCCATACGCAGATCAAATGAACATTTTTTTTTCTTTCAGATGTTTTATAGTTTTTGTACTTTCCAGTACAATAAATATTCTTTATTCTAATGTCTGAACAGTGTGGCAACTATATTTTATCCTACTAGGCCTCATGTCTCGCTTAATGTTAAGCTACATAGCAATTTGTGATCCTTCCTTAGCAATTGTCCAGCAGTGTATATATATTTATATATATATAACAGCTAGTATACCCGTTCTTCGCACGGGTGAATTAATTAAAAAATTAGAATATACAAATTGAAGGATACAGAAATTTTTAATGAGTTTATTCTACATGAATTGCAAATTAAACAAATAAAAGCTTTTTGCATATCTCAGTTGAACAAAAACCCCTTTTTTGTTAAATTTTAAATCTGTAGATCTAAAAGGATTTTTTTTTTTTTTATTTATAACTCTCTTGTGGATCGGTTTTTGAAAACAAATTCCTAAGCTGATCTCTGCTGAGCAAAAGTAGCCTCTTGTTACAAATTTTGTGCAATGAACGCTTAAAATAGTATCAATAATTTATATCTGGATGTTTAATACGTTAATATTACTTTTTATTGTATTGTTTTATGTTAAATTTGTAATATTCGCAAGCAATGCCGTTCCTTACATTATAATGGCGATTCAATAGTAACATAGTAGAATGTTAATGGTAGAGCCAAGTTGACATTTTTTTTGCCGACCCTGTTGGCAACTTAGCGATTGATTGAATTGTTCAGAAGTTGATATGCTGTAGCGCCCACCTGGTGGCGATCTGAAATACAGAGCATAGCACAAAAACCTTTTCCACAAACAAATACATATACCTGCCAATTTTCATAATCATTGCTTGAACGATGTTGGAGTGATGCAATTTCATTTTTACAAACATCCATTTATATAAAGAGAGAGAGAGATGTATTATAAAAAAATTATTACGTAATTAAGTATGTGAATGTATAATAAGTAAATATATGTAATAACTGTAATTAATATTTACTTAAAATTTGAATCTCCATTCATTTATAATTTCTAAATCTGGGGTAATCAACCTTTTTCCCAGGTGGGCAAAATAAATATGACAGGTACTCCACGTGGACCGCAACATGAGTATAATGGGGAAACACTATGACCAAAGCAACATTGGACAAAACAAAATTGATCAAAATATCAAAACTCTCTCATTTTCGGTTTTTATTTTAATACTTTACTAACCCTTTTATCAAACACACACACAAAATATTTACTTTTATACTTTTTTTACTGAGTTATGGGGCATTTTCTATTTCCTTCCATCTAAAACCAAACCTATTGTTTACACATTCTACTATTTCTTTATCTCTTCCTTGTGACAGACAGCCCACCATTTGTTTGTCCCGACTTACCAGTAGGTATTTAAAATGTCTCGCTTTTTTGGAGGCAATAGAAGGTTTCCTATTTTCCCTAAATGCCAAATAGAGCAGGACCGGGAAGATATCTAGGATAGTCCACCATTAGTATCGGACATCATTAAAGTCAAAGGTTTCACTGATCTGGTCTGAGCAGATGGGAGATTAGTAACAACACATTCTACTATCAAAAAAAAGAAAAGAAATTAATAGATTCAATTGCTTCATTGGTAGAATTTTCCGCTAAATTTTTAGAGCATTGTCCTTAAACAATTGATTTTTGTAGTGCAATGGGCCATAACCGGACCACCAGAAAAGGCCACCTGGCCACATGCGACCCGCGGGCCGTCGGTTGAGTATAACTGATCTAAATTATAAACACGTATCATTTCATCATCTACTAAAGGATTAAAACCTATAGTTTGTAAAATTTATTAGTGACTTCAGTTAAAACAGTGTTTCTCAAAGTGTGGGGCGCGCCCCCCTGGGGGGGCGCGATGACCCTACAAGGGGGGCGCGAGCGTATCGAAAAATTTAAATTTTTTTAAAAAAAAAAATAACCGGAAAGAGAAGTAAAACAAAATGCTTTCTTCCATAATAAAAAAAATACACACAACAACACTGACATAATTTATGTTTATTATCTGGCTGTTTTCCGTCATCAAATAGCTATCTTTGATCCCAAAACCAAATTAAAGAGAAAAAAACATTTTGTTTTATTTGCTGTATTTCCTGAATGAGAGATTTTTTTTATTACGTTTTAACATAAAATATTACTCGTTAAAAGAAAAACGAAACCCAGACCCTGAGAAAATTCTAAGAAGATAAACAATTCACCACTGTAATTATTATTGAAATACTGTACATTAGTTGTAGAAAAAGAAAAGAAAGTCATGATTCACTTTTCAGCCAGGCTGCATAGTACGTTTGCTAATCATTTGATTGACCTTCAATCTTATGGTATGGTTATTATCAACATTAGTTCCCTCCCATCTTTTATGTGTTTGCTTTTCGCTTAGGGAAATTGTAAATAATTGAGTTTTGCGATATTTGGAAAAGAATTGATTGGTTTAACATTTCTGTAGGACAATTGAAAAGTGTCTGATTTGCGTCCTTTATTATGGTCTTGTACTTTAGAATCATTTTAGTTCAGTTTTATTGGATTTATTCTCAAATCATCAAAGAATTGAATATTCCTTGAAAGAAGGTAAGTATACTTTCTATAAATTAAAATATTCACTAGAATTCCGATTTGTATCGTGTACAGTAAAAATAATTCTAAACGAATGATTGGGGTGACTGAGTCCCCCCGCACTACCATTAATGCTAGTATCGAGTACGCGCCTGCTCCCGGGTTAAAACATTTTGAAGTCTTCTCGCTTTAAATGTTAAAAAGTAACACAATCATTCTTCATCGGAATTTTATATTCTTTTTCATAATTTAACATTAATTCTAAATGCTAATTGTGTGAGGTTTAAAAATTACAGTTCTTTTAAACAGTTATTTACAATTATAGCATTTATCTAAAAAAAAAAAAAATCATTTTACATTTTTGTATACAATGTCGTGCACACAGTTTTACTTCCCTTACAGTTCAGCTATTATATCAAGAATAATGTTTTATTTTTTAAAAAATGAACTCGTGCGAAGAGTCGGTGTTTAAGCCAGTATACGTTTGATGTATCAGTACTGAAGAAGGTATTTTATAAATAATTTCTTATTACTGAATTTGGCCGTGGTAGCCGAGTGGTATAGGTATCAGATCGTGGCTTGCCTTGTCACGAGTTCGAGCCCAGTACCACTAAAGACCCGCCGTGTAGGGCAGCGATGCACGTTAAATCTGTTGAGAGTAGAAACGTTTTCCCGTTGGTGTGGTAGTTAGAGAGAGGGGTGCCAGCTCACGTGTCATCCACGTCACTTGACCATGGTTCAAAATTACGTGGTCCGTCGTCAAAAGCCCTCGTGCAGCTGAACAGTGCGACGTTAATATTCAATCAATCAATCTTATTACTAAATTAAGAACAAGTTTAATAATTATTAGGGACTTCCACGGGCTTGTCTTGTAGAGGAAAGTTTTTCAAAGAAAAGTTTAATATCAGAAATTGACACTTAAAGAGTTATTTTTCTATATTTAGCTGAGATCTATATTTTGTCTTCAAGGCATCCACTGCAGAAAATCCGGTTTGAAAAAGGTAGGATGTTGAAAATGGTAATAGTATACGAAGTGCTTTTGTTTTCAGTACAGATAATTCCTCATCCACCTCTACCCCAAATCCAAAGAGCGATTTATTACAAATTTCCTTTTAATTTTTCACTGGATGTAAAATATATGAAGATTTCTTCTTCGGAAGTTGAGAGACCTTCTGGAGTATCTTGAAATAGATCACTAATCCACTCGTAACTTGCTACCAAGCTGTCCTCATCCAGAAAATACTTTTTAAAATTCTTTGCCAACATAGCAAAATGATTTTACATGTTTTAAAAACAACTTTCACATGTTGTTCTACAGATTTGTAAGTTTTAACACATATCGAGCTGGGGCTTTTTTTTCCATCATTTACTTCAGTAGTGGTAAATCCAAAATTTAAGTACTTTTGAGAAGATCGCCTTGATTTAATTTTCGGAACCATGCTCGTTCGTCTGTGTACTTGTTGATTCTTTATTATGGTCGAATGTTTGCTTACGACTTAAAAATGTATGTATGATATTGCTTTAATCTACTGCCGTAAATACTTAATTACCGTGAATTACAGTTAACTTGGAAATTTAAAAAAATGTACATTCAAGCTAGATTCGGTAGTTATAGGAGTATCGAGTCGACCAAAACTGACTGGAATTGTACGAGGAAAGGCATTTTTACATGTTTTGCGCAGACGTCCGATAGGTTGCCCAGACTCACGCAAACGTACCCTATAATGCCAGATGTGATGGATATGATAGAGAGCGACATTGACTAGACTATTTTCCTAATGACATTTGTACTTTGAGAAATGAATGCTGAAGGAAATAAATCATTAATTAAATACATCATTTTGCGATCTGTTCCAATTTAAAAATTAGAGAAAGAAAAATAACATAATTCTAAGTAATATATATTTTAAGTAATTTTCTTAAAATATATATTACTTAAAAGTTACATATACACAAAATTTAATATACTTATCGTATTAATTTGTACGGTTTATAATTAAGATCGTATTGTAATTTTAGCGTCTCTCTCTCAAAAAGTGCATTTTTATTGCAGTAAATACATTATTGTTGTACAGGGGGGCGAGACAAAAATTATGATTGAAAATTGGGTCGCTAGTATTGAAAATTTGAGAAACACTGAGTTAAAATGATTAGACCTTGAATGAGTTATTCATGATTTCCAAGTCATAAAATATCATAATGGCTTGCACGTGCCTTACTAACTGGTTGAATCTATTCCCTAAAAAAATTATGTAATTTCTATAAATAACTTATATTCCTTTCACTTGACCACATTATTATATTTTTATATTACGTTTTCCTCTTTTTTTAATTAAATATATAAATGTGGAAATAGAATAATTCCTTGCCTTTCATTTTAGCTTTTGAGCGAAGAGCATGCTCAAAATAATCTTCCTGATGTTAAATTTAAATAAACGATAATGTGATCAATATCAACAAAACTTTTCAATGCCGCGACTACAATTCAATTAATAATAAGTTGTACCAGTTGATAATAAGAGTAATTGCTTACGATAAACTGATGAGCTGTGATAGCCTAGAGGTCATTATCACTAACACTCGGCAGAAATTGTTACTGTTCAATCGGAAGCTTAAGTCCTGATATTAAGACCTGCCAAAAACATGGGAAGGATTTCTAAATCTATCGAGATTTAAAGTCCTTATGTTGGCATAAGGTGGAGATTTAGGAGCAGGCTCAGGTATCATCTTCGTCACTTAACTGGAGCTCAATATTATATACGGGATCTATCGTATACAGCAGCGTTCCTCAAACTGTGGGGCGTACCCCTAGGGGAGGGCGTGATATCTCTACGAGAGGGACACAAGCATATTGAAAAATCGAAAACAAAAGATTATTTTAAAAACTTATTAATTTACTGAAAGTAAATAAACGAAATACATTCGGACATGATAAAAAATAAAATTAACATTTGCACTGGAATAATACACTTAAAAATGTATCAGTAATGTACAAGGTATTTTATAATTAATTTAATAATACGAAGTTAAGAACAAGTTTAATTATTACCATCGACCCCATGGGCTTGTCATACATAAAATTACATACAAAAAATTAAATCTTATTTTGATCATTTTTATGGTTTATAATTAATCCCTTAATTGCAGATTAAAAGTTACGCGATTCGCTCTTCAATGTCACCGTTTTCCACGAAGGACAGCGTATGGGATGCATTGGGGAGGGGGAGAGAATAAACAAGGAAATCTTCCGAAATAAGTAAATCCTTCGCAATCACTATCAAGGTCCATTTATTGCATTCCCAAGCCTTTGGAATAATGTTATGGATGGCAGTGCACAGAAAAGATCGCATTTCGGAAAGATGTAAGTATACATCGGGGCAATTAACGCTTTGACTAAGCGAGACGTTTATATACACCGTCGGCACTTAAGAAAAATTCGTATTGCAATTTTAGTTTCGAAGTATAGTATTATTGAATGCAATGCACTGTTCTTTATATGGAAGGGAGGGGTGATGACAATTATGGTTGAATATTGGGTCGCGCAAATATTGAAAGTTTGAGAACAATTTCTCTACAGGCCAAAGGATCTTTCCAAATGCGATGTTAATAAACTTACAATCAGTTGAGATTTAAGGATGTAGTAAATATAAATGTATACTTATTTTAGAAGCAGCATTTTGAAGATTTTCCAGAATAATTGTTAATTACATCAAAATACTAATCTAGAAAATTCATAAGCTTCAGTTCATTATGAAAAATAACATGTAACTAGGGATTGTAATACCAAGATACCAAATACCGGTATTTTGAGTCATTTGTTTAATTTTGTAATACCAGTATTCACAAGATTGATTATATGCCATTTTTTCGGTATTTATTAGAAATTTTTAAAATTGTCTCCACTTTATGTTCAGGGATCACCAATATATCAAAATAGTATACGTTTTTGTTTTTATGCCTCCCTAACAAACGAAGTTAATTATACTTTGAATATAAAGTTGTATCGGGTCATGTTGAGGTATTATATCGGAGAAATTCTGATTTATGACAACTAATGCAACAATAAATTTTGTGTTGCAGTCACTGAAAGAGCAATACACATCACTATCTTAAGAATTATATATTACACTGAAAAATGACATCGAAGAAAGGCATACCGAAATATAAAATGCATTTTACGGTATTTTCATAATTATAAGGATTTTAAAAATGTAAAAAAAGAAAAGTGATTAACCAATTTAAATTTGATGAAGTTTATAGTAAATTTTTATAAAATTTCTTACCCACAAACCTATTTACATCCAGAAGAATTTGGTACAGTTATCGAAGATGCTGAGATGACGATAGTGAAAAGGAATTGTCTCTTGAACATAAATTAGAATTAGCGATAGCTAAAAAAAATTCAACAAACCAAAATACAATACATATAGGTACAATATACAATACAATATAAACTATATATCCCAAGCCATCCGATGAGAAATCGATTAATTTGAAGATGTGGAATTTAGAGGTAAATATTTGGAAAAAAATACATCGCGCATTTACTAACAGTACCACCAACTAGCGTAGATGCCGAAAGAGCATTTTCAACCGCCGGTAAATTTTGCAAAAAATTATGTTCCAGGATAAATTATTCCAGACTAAAATTCCACAAAATTAAGTTACAGTACAATTGATGCATTACGTTTTTTTAAGATCACATTTCAAAAATTTGTAATAGTTTTTTTATTATTATTTTTGACGGGCTGCGAATTGATCATTAGCCATTGCTGACCTAGTACATCCCCTGAAAGCTGGTATCACTTCTTAGTGCGGTGCCCTATATGCGAGTACCAATCACCGCAGGTAATTTTGACGCCCAGTTTCCTCCCTAGAGGGAGGCACCTGAGCTCTGATGATGCGAACTTATACCTGGATTTCATTTTGCCGAGAGTATCCAAGCCAAACAGACACTCTAGGGATCTTTTACATGCCGAATAATCATACGACATGGCCGCTGTCGATTTTCTGCATCATGAAAATCTACTGACTTGGAGCGGGGTAGAACCCACAACCTTGAGTGCAGAAGGCCAGCGACAAACCAACCACGCCACCCACCCGGCAAATTTGTAATAGTACTACAGACTGAATACTGATATTTGCATTTTTTTATGATTTAAATAAATAAGATGTTCCTTTACTTTTTTGTGATTCTTTATATACTGTTATAATTTATAAGTTTAAAATTATTTTTGTGATATTTACACTCTTTAATAAAACTGGCATATAAAACAAAGAAACACCTGCATTTTCCTTTTCTAAAATTTCTACCACCTGAATTAAAACTGGTATCCCGGTATTAAGATCTAAAAAATACCGAATACTGGTATTGAACTTTTGGTCCGATATTGCAATCCCTACACGTAATATTACTCCTACGTATCTTAAATCAAGAAATAATAATTTATTTAGTTGATAAAAAAATAAGAAGAAAAACAAAAGACTTTAACAAAATATTATAATCAATTATAATCGCATTTGAATATAAATTGATAAAAAACACAATTTTTAAAAAGGAAAACAATATATTGAAGTTCAGAAAAAAAAACAGTATTAATTATTTTCATTGTAACTAATAACATTTTTTTTTACTTTGCGTGTCTACAAAAAGGAATATTTTACTCAAAATTTGCAAAAATTAATTCAATGAAAGACGATGTGTCAAAAAAGAACTAAAAAGGCTTGAAATATTTTATGTACACTGAAAAAACAATTCAAATCGCATATCTTTTCCAAAGTAACCTTGAAAATATAAATTAACAAAATTTATTTTGAGCATTTTTAACTATTAAGACTACTACAGATGTTAGAAAAGTTTTATTACTATTACGTTTTATTATTGTTAACTAAATACACTAGTAAAAACAATTAAAAAGACAAATGGGAGTTTTTTTAAGTGAAAATTTTTTGCGCTCGCGTGGAAGTGAATGAGAAATTTGACCAGTTTTGCGTAACAGTCGAAAAAGCGAACGGAAGTGGTCTTCTCCATTCCCCGAGTAGTCGCCAAGGTGACAGGATAGCGAGTGGGTGGAAAAGGAGGAGGGGAAACGGGGACACCACGTGGCTTACGTTATATCCGTGAAAAAGTTTAATGATTGCCCACCTCTCCGATTACTCAACTTGCCCATCTTCCGATTAGGGTCCTTTTCCCCCAGACCCGGGAGCATCTATGCATTACGGTGTAGACAAAATAGCTCTCTCAGTAAAAGCGTGCCTTTTTGAAATATTTCCTTAGATTTTTGGCTACATGGCTATGTGTTCGGCGGCTGATTTATTTTTTTAATTTTCATTTGCGTTGAATTATTATTAGTTCTAGTCAGAATGCCTAAATCAACTGCACAAAGAGGAAAAGCGTTTCGTGGAAGAAAAAAAACTAGCAGCTAGTCCAGTCGAAAAAGGGACAAAAAACAGAAAAATAGTGCAAATCCATTAAGTGCTTCTGCCAAATCGCCATCAGAGTACACGAGAGAATATCGAGCACCGGAAAAAAACACTGCAAATTATTCTTAATGCCCAATTTAAGACATCGGAAGGCTATTGAGACTCTTCTAATGACAGCACAGATTAATACGGACTTTGTGAACCACCCTGTGGCATTAACTACAGGGTTACATAGTCAGAATGCCTAAATCAACTGCACAAAGAGGAAAAGCGTTTCGTGGAAGAAAAAAAAAAGTCCAGTCGAAAAAGGGACATTAAACAGAAAAATAGGGCAAATCCATTAAGTGCTTCTGCCAAATCGCCATCAGAGTACACGAGAGAATATCGAGCACCGGAAAAAAACACTGCAAATTATTCTTAATGCCCAATTTAAGACATCGGAAGGCTATTGAAACTCTTCTAATGACAGCACAGATTAATACGGACTTTGCGAACCACCCTGTGGCATTAACTACAGGGCCCTCAACAAGTCTAGTGCGTGTTGGAACTGATGCATGTAAATCAATAATAAATTCTATCTTACGTCACAAAGACTATGATTCCCATAAAAATGCTCACAAAGATTTTCAAAAGCGATTCTTTGATAATCCATTCGGTCACGGGCGTTCAATTTATGATAGATTATGGTTTAGAGATGATTTGAGAATGTCTGTTGCTGAGCAGCAAAATATTTTATAACATATTTTACCGGGAATTAATTTAGAAGACACATTAAAGCATGCTACAATTGCCGACAAAGTTTAAATAGGAAAAATATACCAAATTTATCAAATTATAATGGTTTTTATACTCAGAAATTCCAGCACATCTTTCTACTTTGAGTTTGGTATCAGAAGGACTCATTTTTCTACGAATACCTTTCATGCAAATTAGGTGATTTAGACAAGTACGCGGTCAGTTTGGATTTTTAGGGCAAATAATCATGTTCCAACGTCACCAAAGAAGTTTCACTTTTATCGCGTGGCTTTCCACGCACCATTTTTTTTCAATAATTAAAAATTAACAAAGCAAATAAAGTGAAACCTGGCCGAAATATCATCGAAAACATCAGCATAGGAAAACAAAAGTGTGCCCAACCAGCACCCTAAATACGGAAACTGGTCACTTCTCCAGGACCACAGCAGACTGACACCCAGTCATGTCTAATAGAGTGTATGTGTGATTGCGTCTAACATCTACACAACTCTCACATCGGTGTTTTATACTGTTTATTCGGGTCTTTATCAACCCTTGTGCAACCACATCCACTCTTGCACCAAAGCACTCTTGAGCTCCTCAATGGTCCTTGGAGCTGGTCTTCGAGCTGCAATTTAGCGGCCAAGGACGTCTCATACGTATTCAATGAGATTAAGGTCGGGGGACTTTGCAAGACTCTCCAATCGTTGAATATATACTGATTGTAGGTATTCGTCCACCAACTGAGCCCTGTGAGTTATCGTCCATACAGATGAAATTTGGTCCACGGAAAAGTTTGATATAAGGTGCAAGGATATCGTCTCTGTACTGTTGACTTTTCAGAGTACCTCTATTGAACACATGAAGGTCGGTATGTCTGTCTGCCATGATGCCTGCTCAGACCATCAGATAACCTCAACCATAGTGGTCCTTTTCCACAACGTTAGAGGGCCGATATCGAGTGCCGGGAGAACACGTCTCGAGTCACTGTCCAGACTGAATTCAGTGATGAGTCTAAAGATAATTCATCACTGTAGGGAACCCACCCACAATCCTCATCTGTCCAAAACAGATGTTTTCAGCAACGTGCTAGACTAGGGGTGACGAACCTTTTTGGATCCGCGTGCCATTTTTTCTTTAAGAAATGTTGAGTGAGGTGTAGACGTGCCGTCAAATGATTTTGACTTGTGATTATTGAGAAAATAATTAAACTAAATACTAACAACTGAAAACTCTTTATTTACAACGAAGAATACATTTTGCATTGTATATTATTTATGCGTGTCATTCAAATTAAAGTAACATTAGTGTGACTTCTGTTCGGCAGATTAGATGATAAATAACCTGTATTAGGATTGAAGATTTTACTTTAAGCAGAATGCAAGTTGAATTGGAGTCATCTGCCAAACGGTTTCTAAATGAGTCTTTAATGTTATTTATCTCTGAAAATAATAACTCGCTGGCATAGGTAGATGAAAATATGATTAAAATAGAATGATACACGGTTTCTTCAAACAGCTAAATGTATCTGGAATCGAATTCCTGTTTCCTAAATTTCATTACTCATTTTTACTTATATTGCTTTTTAATATTTCTATTTCCGTTAATTCCAACTTTCTCCTTTTTTTCAACAACTTTTTGAATCCATATTGAACAAGACTGGAAATCAATCAGTTGCGTTTCAAATTTTTCAATTTACAATTAATCGAATCGGGGTGAATTTAGTTTATTAGCGTTTCCGATAATTCTTTGAACTGAGACCTCGCTGAAACCTGCTACCGATCACTCGCGTTTGCTCGTAATACTTCATATAACTTTGTTATTTTGAATTAAAATTCAAATCGTTTTGATCGGTGGTGTGCACAAAATATTGTGTCGCGTGCCATTCATGGCACGCGTGCCACTGGTTCGCCATCCCTGTGCTAGACCGTCTATTTTGTGGTTCACAATCAAGGAGATGCAAACTACAGGGCGCATAGAACATACAGGTCACCTGCATTATATCTCTGGGCAACAGTTATCCATGAAACGGATGTTCCTGTTGCATCATACAAATTTAGAGACAGTTACGTTATGGTCTAGGACCTATCCCTTTTGGCTAAAAGTCTTAAGTAACGGTCTTGAGACGGCTTTTCTGCTCTTTTGTGGCCTTGCAGGTCAACGGACCACTGTTCCTGTCTTTGTGAACTGCTTCCACAGAGTGGACATAGTATTTCTATAAATTCCGGGGTCCCTGCAACAGGTATCCTGAGATTGGCCCGTTTCGAGTCTTTCAACTATCTGCTACTTTGGAGTATCGTCTAAAACCGAGGTTTTCCCAAACATTTTTCTCATAGACCCCTTGCCGTGTTTTTGGTTAGAAGTAGACCCTTGCTTACCTAATACTGAATTTTTGCAAATTTATCAACTTAAGCGTTTTTTTTTACAGGTAGTAAAGAGCTACTTACTTCAAAAGAATTAAATTAAGTAAAGTATAGTGTTTAAAACTTAAATATACTTACTACTAAAACTTAGATATTCCATAAATCGGGATAAATAACAGGCTGAAATGATGAGCCTTGTTTTAATTAAATTTATAATATCACCTGTAACTGAAAATTAAACTCATTAAATTTAATAAATAAATCTGTCAAATAGGTAAAATCTGGTTTCCACGTGATTAAATTTTCTTTTAAAATTTAAGTCACGATCTGGTGTAATGAGAGTCCCTATGGTAGACTCCCATTTACACCTCATAGACTCCCAAATTATTTTGTTGCTGATGTAGACCCCTTGCAGGTTGTCATAGACCCCTGGGGGTTGTATAAACCACTTTGGGAATCACTGGTCTAGACGATGACTACTGACCATATTAACGATAGGTAAACATAGAAATTCAAAAAACAAGGATTAGGCTAAACTACGAGGATCCAAAACGTTCTTGCGCTACACGCTTCCGTGAGCAAGTGAGGTATCTCTGCCCAAACGCGATTACAGTGCAATTGCCTTACGACATCACAGGCCACTATATGGCAGAGGTGTCTACGAAGAGCTTAGCTAAGATTTGATACCTGATTTGCTCATAGGCGTTAATCATTTGGCTCTTTTTTTTAAAATAACGAGCCATCTTTAATTGTTTTCATCAGTGTATTACTTATTTAAAAAAAAGCTTATACATTGCAAAAACTTATATTTTATATACATATCATTACTATTGATTTTGAATTCTTATCTATACATATAAATAAAAATGAAGTGTCTGTTTATAATTTTCGATTTTAAATGCATTTAAAAGTATATACGGTACCTACATGAAAAAAATCAACTTTTAAAATTTTTGTCTGTCTGTCTTTCTGTCAATCTGTTTGTTCCGGCTAATCTCTGAAACGGCTGGACCAATTTTGACGAAACTTTCACTGCAGATAGCTAATGATATAAGGAATAACTTTGGGTACTTTTATTTTAGAAAAAAAAAATAGGATTCCGAGAAAATAAAATTAAAACCAATGAAATAGTGAGCAATATCCGATTCAAATAGGGATTATTTATTTCAATAGGAAATATTTTTATTCAATATGGATTATTTTTATTTAATAGCGACTATTTTTATTCAATAGGGATTATTTTTATTTAATAGGGATTATTTTATTTCGCGAGCCTTCTGTCTCAACAATTGCTAGCAGCTATATCAAAATTTTTTCTTTGATTAGGTTGCTGCCATTCGCGACATTTCCGTTCATGTCTTGATCCAAATGATTTTACAGTCCTTAACTGCATTGTCAAAGGTCATGCGTCCATTTCGCCCCCTTCCTTGCGGCTTCGTTTGTGTTCGCGTTTCACCCTACTTGCTACTTAGACCTATTTTGATCCTAAAGATTTTAGTCCTCACCCCATCGATAGTGTCAAAGGTCATGCGTCTCTTTTCACCCCTTGCTCAACAAAAAAGCAAAGAAAAAATATAACAAAAAAGAAACATAGATTCACGAAGTAGAAGAAAAGTTTTCGTAAACTCTGCGAAGTGAATAAACACTTTTTTGTGTTAAACTCCACGTGGACGAAGTCGCGGGTAACAGCTATTTAACATAAAAAAATGCATCAGAAGGTAATATTAACGTATTACACATCCAGATAAAAATTATTTACACTATTTTTAGCGTTTATTACACAAAATTTGTAACAATGTGTTACTTTTGCTGAGCAGGTAGGTGTTCTCAAAAATCGACCCACAAGAAAGTTACGGGCGTCATAAATAATAATAACAACTATAAAAAAATCAGCGATTATATCTAAAGACTTAAAATTTAGCAAACATGGTTTTTTTGTTCAGTTGTGTTTTTTTTTTTTGTTTAATTTATACAATTCGCGTAAAATTAACTCATTAAAAACTTCCTTATCCTTCAGTCTGTATTTTTAATTTTTAAATTCACCCGTGCGAAGAACGGGTATACCAGCTAGTGAACTATATATTTCAGCAGGTACACATGTTAATACTGTGATTTCTATAATTATAAATTCCTTTGTGCGATTTTGGCATTATTGTTAATCATTATTCAATTACTTGTGCACAAATTTTCTCTCACAAAGTTTAATATTTGCTTGTTATCATATTATTATTCTGAATTATAGTTTCTCATTCAGTTTAATTTAGTATATATATATATATATATATATATATATATATATATATATATTCACTTCTACACAAATTTCATTGTGTCTTTCATTCTCCGTCTTATCCAAATTCAATAATTCACTCATAACAATAAGAATTTTTTCATGAAAGAAGAAACTTTTATATAGTTAAATACTAGTACAAAAAAACAGTTTCCTAATATCAACTTTCGTGTTTAGTAATTAATTTTTCTAAACTATTATGATTTTTCTCTAAGTAAATTTAGGCCGGATTTCCTAGTTCCCTTGAGAAATCTTTTCTAATTTAGTTTTAATCTCCTTTATCTGGATATCTTAGATATAAAAGCTAAAAGGAATAATTACAAATATTTTGCTATTTTCTGTGTATGAGAAGATATACATCGCCTTGCGTTTAATTTAGCTTCGGAGCAAACATTCAAGGTCCTAAAATGTGAGGGAGGTTTTATCAGAAGAAATAAAATCAGAATTTTATCTGAACTAATCTAAAAAGAATCAGTCTCTATTTTCTTTTTATTACTTTAGAGGAATGGATAGAAGGCTTCAAAAAAATTTGAATTGTTAATTTTTCTAAAGGATTTAGTCTCGTTTTTTAATTGAAGGGGAAAAATGCATTTATAAAAGAAATTATTTTCTATCAAGAAATTGAAAATTTTAAAAATTAATTGTTTTTGCCATGGTCTAAATTAATGATGGACACATGCTAAAGACAAACACGTGTTCCTGATTGAATTTAAAACTGACATTAAACTAACTTGTACTTGTTGTTCTATTCGTAAAACTTGGAAAAAATTTCTAATTTCATTATTTTATGGGTAAAGATGTTCAAGAGTTATAAAAAATATTTCATCAAAACCATAATTAAAAGTTTTTTAAAAAATATTTTATGCATGTTCTTGTTAATAAAGTGCCTTTTGCAAAAGTAATGCGTTTATTATTGTTGACAAATATATACTTTTTAAGAAAAAGTTTTTGCAAAGAGCAAAATTGGGCAACAACGAAGCGCATGAACTTATTAGCTGGAAACACATGGTTGGCTTTATCGTGTGACTATGACTTCACCTGAGTTTTTGAGTTGGTTGGCTAGAAACGCGTGATTATCGTTGTCAAGTGACTTTGATGTCACATGAATTTAGCTCACTAAATACAGAAAAATTTAACGATTTCTTAAAGTTACCAACAGTCAAAAGGAAAGAAATACTTGTATTTTATTAAAGTGCAAATAAAGAAATTAATAAGTCTTATATTTAAGGATCTTTATTTTTATTAATGAGTATTTCTTTTATTTTACCAATAACTATACAATTGGTAGAAGTATGTTTAATCTTCTAAAGCAAGGGTAGCCAACCCAAAAGACCTTGCGGGCCCCTTCGGAAAAACATTACAATCTCGCGGGCCGCACATAAAAATATGTACCTTTATATCAGATTTGGAAACAAAAAAAAATATATTAGAGTGAAAATTTAAAACATTGTGTGAATTATTATTGTTTTCATTATTTTTCATATATACAGACATAGGTAATATAATAATGCTGATATAATATAATAATGCAATGATCAAATAATGTTTAAAATATTACAGCGTGTGTGTTGCCATTTTCTTGAAAATTACGGTGTTCCTTTTGAATTGATCTTTCGTTACTCATTGTACAAATTTGATTGTGCTGTCATTCGCAAACGATTAAGTATGAATTTCCCTTTATCTTAACCGTCCTGAATATTTTTTTAAACTTAAAAAAAAAACATTTCTGAATGCCTCTTGCTTTTTGGGCACTCCAAACAGAAACGGAGGAGGAGAAATGAAAGTTGCACACACAGAGAATCATGTTCCATCCATAGTAAAGGATAATGCTGCAATTCAGAATTTATTAAAAAAGTAATTTAGTAAAATCAAATGATAAAATATAAATCTATTTTAATCTAAAGGACATTTCTATAATCAAAAAGGATTTATTTTAAAACAAGAACAGGTAACAGGCAAATACAATGTAGATTTATATATTTCTATAAATTTCACCTCAAATAAATTTCAAAATGAAAAAACTTTAAAAACCTGATACTTAAAATTTTTTTAAAAAGAGTCGGTGGGCCACAGCTTACATACAGGAGATCTGCGTGTAGGACACCCCTGTTCTAAAGCGTAAAATACACACTGAATTTTTTTTCTGTAATATTTGAGCCTAATTAGTTAGTTAATATTTTTTAAATCTATGCCTATACAAAATTGTACTTAACAACGAACTAATTATCAAAAGGTTAAATTTGTATCTTTAGATGGAAACAGTTAATTAAAATTTGTTGAGGCTAACACAAAATTAAAATATATTTGCATAGCTACAAAAAAAGCGCCGTCTTTATACTTGAATTTGTTAAGATTTTATTGCATCCATTTTATTTTTTTACGAAAGGTTTTCTGTTTTCTTTTTCCATTCTTTGCAAGTTCAAAAACTCTTATTTCTTATTTTAAACCTCTCAACGTAGTCCAATTCTCTCTATTTTTCATTTTGTTCTCTTTTTCAACTATTTCAAATACTACACCAGTTTAGTTCATCTTAAATTAAAGAGCAAAATACTGTGTATTCGAAATGCACTATTTCATTTCTTTGTAAAACTACCGATATCAATTCCCTTAGGATAATACAGAAAAATATTACTTTAAATCCTGCGCATATCTTTTCGTTGTAGTTTATTGATCAGATTGGACTTCCCTTTAGGACTTTTTAATAGTTTATTTATAGTTAAATGGATCTATAGTTATAGTTCACTTAATAGAATTTAATCTTTTTATATGAAATTATTCTTAAGCAGCTTACTATATTTATTGTCTAATGTATATTAAGATTATTTATTGTTAGATTCGATTTTTTATTGCAGCTTATTATATTGGCTTATTTATAGAAGTTTATTATGTAGATTATAAAAATCAAAAAAGAGTAAAAAATATGTGAGAAAATCAATAAAAGAATTTGAAGCGCAGTTATTACTTTGAAAAATTTGGTTATGTCATTAATAAAACGTACAAAAGAATATTTTTGCTTCGGAAATTTTCGAGTTTCACATTATTCGATATTTAAGTTTTTTAATTTTTATGGTATGTCAAAAATATTTTTAAGCTTCTGTTATCCATTTTAAAATTTTTAAAAAAATTTATTTTCAATAATAAATTTTATCAAAGCAAATACGTACTCATCTCTTAAAAAATAGCTATCGTAAAGAAGAAAAATAATCACTAAATGTTTCAAAAAAGGAATTTGAATCTTTAAGAAAAGATTAAAATTCCTTTACTACATTAGACAACGTACTATAATAACATAGACTTTTAGTATTGTTACGTAGATCCGGTTCTAGGATTTTATGCAAAAATAATCACAAAGAAAAATAATCAGTTCTTTAAGAGTGATGTGAATTTATTAGCGAAAATCCAATCCTTTAATTACAGGATTCAGCAGCAATATTCACAGGGTAAATATCCGAAGGTCTTCACACCTTCGACAGCAATTAAACACAATCACTAGTGTTTAAAAATACACGTGCCTAAAGATTATTCACAAGCACAGCCGAGCTAATCACTAGTCAAAACAATCCTCACTACTCTCTGGCTTAATCAAGACTGATTGCCTAAACTAACTAAAATTAGATGATCGCGGGCGCCGGCGCCGAAGGTGCCTATTCCCAGAAGGATGGGAGAAAAAGAAAATCCATGATTGAAAATTAAACAAATACCGAAATCTCCCACAAAAACGGGGAGGGATGACGTACCCCAAAGCACGAGCGTTCTAACGAAGAAGAGCGCCGGCGGGAGGAGGGGAAGAAACGCAGGAAGGAAGACAGGACGGCCGAAGGCTGTGAATCAATTAAGACTGATCGCCGTACCGACGAGCATCTTTTTATAGGCGCGACAGAAACTTCTAGAAATATAACCGCTCGTGTCATTGAACGTGACACTAGTGGAGAGATCTACTACTTTCTAGAAGATTCCAGAGGGCTCCGAACTCGCCAACATGGTCGCCAATGACGCCAAAATGGTCGCCAAAATTGATGCCAACTTGGCTCTACCGCTAAGATTTCGCCAAGTTCTCATTGAATCGCTATTATAACGTAAGGGGTCGGCATTGCTTGTGAATAGTACAATTTTAACATAAAATAAATATAACATAGAGTAATATAAATGCATTCAACACTCAAATACAAATTATTTACACTATTTACACAAAATTCGTAACAGTATATTAGACAATGTACATTATATTTAGTATCATACCATAGAAATATTTTTGAGTCCAATAGTAATAATTTTAAGTATTATAATGAATAGCAAGATTTTATTAAATCTAATTTTACCAAGTCTTAACACAAAGTATTACAACAGAATTCTTATTTAAGCTGTCAAGCATCATTTGCTAATTATACGTTCTTACTTTTATCTTTTTTAAAAGTTTAACTTAATTTACCATATACTATTTATCAATATTCTAAATGAAATTCTTACTTGGAAATTCTTACATTCTTCGAACACAAAGCATTTTATTTATTGACTGATTCTTAACAACTGAAATTGTATGAGACCATCATGAGTTTGGGTAAAATTACTTTGTTAATATACATAGACTAAAATTATTTTAATATCCTCAGCAGATATAATACTTTAAACAGATACTTTTAATGATTTGGTTGTAGTAAATATATAATCTTAATAGTATTTGAAATATTAATTAAATTACTTAATAAAAATAATTTATTGAAATAGTTTCAAAGGAACAAATATTTGAAATAAATAGAAATCTCATTATACATTGTGAAGGCTCTATCCAATATCTTCTTATTAACAATCTTGGGAAATTTTTGGTCCTTAAAAACTATTTTATTAGAACGCTTCCTCTGAAGAAGAGAACGTGAACATGCAAATTAAGACTACTATATAAAGTCTAGTCTTTCAAGTTAGAAAGAGAGAGATAGGGTAAACTGCTATTGGAGCAGTGGTTAATCAAATTTAAATTATAACGCAGATATTTAATAATTGATAATTGTAATAATTAAGGTGACGATTTGTCACTTGATATTGAATATAGATTAGATAGCTAGGAAGGCAAAGTACTTGAATTGAAGTAAGTGTTACAGGTAATTAAAGTTTTCTCATACCTCGCGCGCGCTTACCTCATTAATTGTCTTCATATTGCTTAAATTGGATGCATCTCTTAGTTTTGATTGATCGAACTTGTGCTGTGGTTTGTGTTGCGAATAAACTAAGGGATTTTGAACATGGCTAGCCTTCCTCCCCTTTCTCCCACATCTCTAGGCTTGGAGGCAAGGTCCTTACAACAGGGTGTTTCCGAAATCGAACGAATTCAGAGGGTGATAGTACGTAGCATGGGGACAACAAATCCTTACAGTGCTTGGGGTCACAAACCACATTTAATCGGAGGAGTTCGCAGAAGCAGTTATGAAGGGTGTGATGTCAAAAGGTGGAATGAAATGGGACAATAAGAGGTAAGAAATACATTTATTAGAAATAAAGCATGTGTTGTGGTTGTTGTTGCACTCCTCCATTGGCCAGCAGAGCTAGATCAGGTCCATAACTTCGTACACTCTCAAAAAAAGTAAAACATGTTTACAATACAAGCAATGCATCACCACTGGACGTCAGAAATACAACGACGAGTGACTGTCATAAGAATTGTTCGAAGTTGCGACCACGTAGGTCATATCACAGCCGACACCAACGAATGAAGGATTGTCGGAAGCATCCTCCATTGTAACCACCGGCGTCTCGTACACAAGCGATTTCATGTAGCTCCAGAAAAAGAAATAGAAGAAATTGAGGACCTGGAAGTGGGGAGGCTAAGCAAAAATAACCAATTCACCTCCCGGGATATGTAGTATAGAGGTAGTTACGCCCCACAATTGAAAAATGTGGGGGTACACCATCATGCATTAACCACACATCACGGTGTGCAATGCCCGGTACTCCCTGCAGGAACTCCTTTAAGATATACTGTAAGAAAACAAGTCGTGTGATAGGACTACGAGAAGGTGGATTTTTTCCCGCGATATCGTAAAAAGACTTTGTAGGAATGTACCCACTGTGCATGATTGTTAGAAGCAGGATGATACTGCATCAAGAAGACCAGGTTCTGGATGCCCTCGTGGCACTACTGAGAGGGAAGAACACCGTATTCGGCATACGGCTGTGATGCATCGTACTGCATCTACAGCAAAAATTCGAGCTACAGTTGTTACCACAGTGACACAACGAATTGTTAGAAATTGGTTACTTCAAGGACATCTCCGAGCCAGGAACACTATTGCGTGTATTCCACTCACTCCGCGCTTTTGCCCGTTTCCGATGCCAGTGGTGCCAAGCTAGAGCTCATTGGAGGATGGAGTGGAAATCTGTTGTGTTTTCTAATGAAAGCAGGTTCTGCCTTGGTGCCTGTGATGGTCGTCCTGCAACCAAACTGTCTGCGGCCTAGACACACTGGACCTACACCTAGAGTCATGGTCTAAGGAACAATTTCCTATGACAGTAAGAGCACTCTCGGGGTTATTCCAAACACACTGACTGCAAATTTGTACATCAATCTGGTAAATCAACTTTTAGTACTGCCATTCATGAACAACATTCAAGGGGTATTTTTGTAGCAGTATAACGATCACTGTCGCACCGCTTTTGAAACGCAACGGACTTTACAGAGTGCTGGCATGTTACCTTGGCCGGCGAGATCATCGTATCTGTCTCCGATTGAGCACGTATGGAATATCATTGGACAACATCTCCATCCTCATCCACAGCCTGCGCTGACCGTCCCAGTATTAACGCAACAAGCATGGAACTCTATTCCACAGAGGGACCTTCTGCACCTATATGACACAATGTGTGCACGTTTGAAGGTTTGAAATCAAAATTCTGAAGGTTACACCGGCTCTTAATGTAACAGAATTTCACATTTGAAATGCACTTTCTTGAGCCTTAAATAACCTGTGATCTTGGAAATTTAATCAATTAAATATGTTAACTAGACAATTGCATTGTGTCCAAATTTCATTACACGTCGATAATATTTTCTTAGTGTTGGGAATTTTCTTCCGTCAGTGTATTACTCAAATAAAGAATAATTAATTTTCATATTTCAATCACAAATGCTAAAATTCGACGTGAGCGTACGAGTACATTTCAAAGAAATCTTTTAGGTAAGAATATAGGCCTAACTAATTATACTCTATACACATTCATTGAAGATATCTTTTCATAAAGACGTAAACAAAAAAGTAGGAAACATTTTTTTAAAAAAAATCATTCCACTAAGTTGAGAGAGAGATAAAAAAATTATTTTGAAAAAAATCCAATATGGAAGCTACATTTTTTCCTATTCAGACTTCTTCAAAAATAAATCTAGACAGATGCTTCTGGATTGTTCAAAGCAAAAAGAAATGTTACGAAAAAAATAACCATTCGTTGTGCTTTTTTTCCAATTGAAAAAGAACTTTTCATCATCAATCAATTCATGAGATAATTTTTTGCTATCATTTACAAATACAGGAATCTACTTTAATAAAAAAATTCTTCATAAATGTTTACCTTCGACATGCAAATGTTTTTTTTTCTTTTATAGTGGTAGGTTTCATGGTTCTTGGTGTGGTACCTTTATTTGAAGAATTTAACTTTTAATTTGTTGAGAAATTTATACGTCCCGTATTGTTTATTTTTGCTTAAAAAATTAGAAAAATAGGTTTTCATTTAAAAAAATTTGTTTATGGCACATAATCTCATAAACTTAGTATTATTTAGTTAATTAACAGGGAATTGATTTTAACATGAAACAAAATTTTAAAAAAATAGCTTACATAGGAAAATAATACTTTCTTAATTTTTCTTAATGCATAAAAATTTAACCACGTAGGCCTTACACAAATATTGTAATTATTTCCTTTTACATAAATTGCTTTCTCACAGTGCAAAATTCATAAAATAAAAAGTATTTTGAATCCCTTTACAGAGTATTGGCTTTTTATATAGTCTAAGGCTCTTTTTTCTTTTTTCAAATATATATATGTAACAATTTTTTAACAGGTTTAGCGATGTGAGGGGTGCTCCATCCTGCATAAATATCGTGGTTTCTAAACAATGGCTCTCTTGTAATGCTGGAATCAATTGTTCTCTCATTCCTGTAACACTACAGCGTTTGGGACCACTTGGAGTTGGGGTCTCAAAGAAATATGGGCCCACAAGAAAATTACAAGTCGTTAAACATAATTGTTGAATAATTGCTAACATTCTGATAGAATATCTTCACTAATAATGCACGTTCCTTCATATTCAGAGTCATGATTGACAATTACTCAATGTAGTCTTGTTTTTATATTGTTCGGTGGGCTTAAAATTTGCATATATGCCGTCGATAAGCATTGAAACACAGCACAGTGCCATCTATCGGGTGAAAATGGCCATTTTTTTCTTTGCATATTTGATTTGCGCATATTCTAAAACGAGTAGATACCAAATTTCATTGGAATATTTCCGGTAGTTTTCTCTCCAGCACCCCTTGAACACTTGCAGTTTAATTATGGCTGCTCTGTATATATTTATATTAATTGTCATTATTTAATAAAAAGTAATTAAAATACAAAATTGTTCTTTGTTGACCTAAAAAGGAATGGATTTTAATTTTTTATTTTTATATTACTTGTTTCATTTAAGTTCATGCTGAGAAGAGAACTTTCCTGTAAAACTCACTTTTCCCCAAGGATCGTGTTACTGCGGGGAAAACAACATACGTGGCGTGTTTCAATAGGGTCTCAAGTTTTGTGTCTAGCATCTTGGCATCTGACCTTCTTGACTTTACATTATCATGCAAAATAAAAAGGGATAGCTGCACATTAACTTAATTGGGTTTTTTTTTAAATCTAAAAAGCGTAAATTGGATGTTTAGTGTACGATGTAGGAGATCAAATATCTTCCTCATTATCTGAAAGCGCCTTAAAATTATGGAGTATTGGCTATCAAGTATGAAAAGTATCGAGTATTTTAAACAACCTAATAAATGATTATACCTATACGTAAATAACTCGTTTCCATTTTTTGTTGGACCAAACAATTTTTTTCCTCTTTTCTATAATGAAGGTAACAAATCTTGGGTAAACTTTTAAAATTTCTACTGAATTACTTAATTGCAAGCAATTGAAGAATGAAAAAGAAAAGTTTTACAACCATATTTTCTCCAGCATGATGAAATCTTTAAAAAGTACCCAATATATATATTTAGGAACGAAACATTCATCAAGATTTGTTTATTAGTGTTATTAATAATGATACTGAATACGAAAAGATATCGTGAAAAATAAAGAAAACACTAAGATTACTAAAAAGAGTAAAATTTGTTTTTGCTGTGACTAATGCCACCTGCCTGACGAAGTCAGATCGAGGCCCACGAAATTCAACGCGGCTGAGGGCAGTAATTTTATTCCTGTCGTTAGCCTTAGCTTTGAGCACCATGCAGGTGACAGTGCGATTTTGCTCGGTTCCAACCTATTTAGAGGAATAAAACCTTGAGGTGGCCAGGGGCCTTCCACCTCTCTTCCCCTTCCACCAACCACACGAGAAGACTTGCGGCTCGATGGCTATTTAGAGTACCCCAGGCCACACAAAGGCACTATACATTTGCAAACATCCACGTCTTCTCCCGGATTCGAACCCACTCCCTACGGCACCGCAGTCAGCGTCGCTAACCACTATACCGCTATAACCACCAGATAAAATTTAAATATCATAAGCAAATCATTACTTCATTTACATGGCAGTTACTTATTGAAATATCTGTGTTCTTTACTGACTGTTCAGACTGTAAAGAACAATTTATTCAAATTTTTTTTTTTATTAATCACTTTGACCTAGAATTAATTCTAAGTTCTTGCACAAAAATTTTACTTTATTTATTTATTTTTTTTTTTTTTTCTTTTGCTTCATTTTTATTTGTTACTATGGAAATTTTTATCTATCTTTGTGTTTGTGCTTCTATTAATTTAACAACTTTAACACATTTTTATTGGTGCATTTTAATTTTAGACACACTTCTTTTTTTTTACATATCTTAATTAAACTTTCTCTGAATCTTTAATTAAGCACTGGACGAAGAAAACGTAGTAATGGGACTTGACAAAACATTGCAGTATGTAAAAATAGTTCTTAAAAGCTATTTATCCATCTTTTTCTTTAAAATATCTTTATAACTTCATAGGATAAAATATAATCAAAAATTTTAAAAAAGATTTAAGAAGTTTATTATAAAATGTAATAAAAATCTTTGAAATTCCACGAAAAATCCTTGAAAGTCTACATTATTTCTCTAAATTTAACTCTGTTTTTGGCAACTTATTTCAAGAAACTTTTTTTTTGCTATCTCTTATATATAATTCTTTTTATAAACTTCTTCAAATAAAACATCTGAAGGCATGAGAGTTTTGCTCGTATTGACTACGAGCTATTTCAATGAAGTCTCTAGAGACAGAGAGAGTTGAATTAACATCTTACTGTGAAGCCACACGAGAGCTATAGGTGAAAAGCCTCGGTCAAGTGACGAGGACGTCACCTAAGCTGGCACTTCCCTCTCCACAGCACGAATTCAGGAGTACTTTGAACCTCGACATAATTAAAATGCATCAGCTCCCTCTCCATAGTGGTTCTTCAGAGGCAGCAGGCTTCGAATTCGTGACACACCGGCCACAAGTTTGTGAACATTCCGCTAGGCTACCACGGCTACAATTTTCTCTAGAAGAAAAAAAAATTCGCTTAAATCAAATGAATATACGAGTAATCTAAAATTTGATGGTGGTATCTGTTTGATGGTAATTAGTATCTGTTCACAATATAAGGTAATGAAGCAAAATTAGTTAGACAGCATTCCCATGAAACACTAATCTGCCTTTGTTTATAGAATATATGAGAGTAAGTTAAGAATTCGAAAAATTAAATTTACTATGATTGTTTCCAAATGCTTAATGCTTTGAATGCTTTTGTTAATACTTAACCTAAGAATTCTCAATTTATTGGCACAAATAGAAGTAAATTATTTGTTTTATTGTGAAGCTTCTTCAAATTTCATTCTTTATATTGAAAACATTTTGCTCAATTTTAAATCATGTAACTATTCATGTAATTACAGTATAGTTCATTTTTTTTAAAAAAGTTACATTTTATTTTGTTTGGGTTTATTTTTATTTAAGTAATTTAAATTATACCTTAAAGTGTTGCATAAATTAATACCATTTAAATTTTTTTATGCCTTATCACCTTTAGAATTAATTGTTTTTCAAGAAAGATAGGTACAGATTTAAAGCATAAATTTTTTTATTTGAAGTATGATGCTATAAAAATGTTTAAAACATTTATTCGTAGTCTATACATTTTAACATGACGTATAATGCTACGAAAATTGAGCATTCCAAGACGGATATCTTTTTATTTCGACGTTTAACCTTTTGTCTCTAAGTTCTCATTGTTTAACTTTGGTATTGTAACAAATTAATAGATACATATTCAAT
The DNA here is from genome assembly GCA_019973935.1 of Trichonephila clavipes. Taxonomy (NCBI): domain Eukaryota; kingdom Metazoa; phylum Arthropoda; class Arachnida; order Araneae; family Nephilidae; genus Trichonephila; species Trichonephila clavipes. The sequence goes on along the minus strand of BMAU01016308.1, from coordinate 95,056 downwards.
ATTTTATCATAGAATTAATTTTGATATCAATATTTTTCAAACTTTATTTTAAAAAAGCAATATTTTTGTTCTTTTATTTCGAGATTTAACCTTCTCGATATCATTATTTAACTCTGACATTATTATAATCTAATAGATCCGCATTCAATATTTAATCAGAATTAATTTTTGTATCAATATTTTTCAAACTTCGATTTTAAGAAAAGCAATGTTTTATTCGGTACTCTTCTATTTCACCGTCGCAAATGTCGCCAAGTTGGCGTTATTAGCGACAACACACAATATACACGTAAAAGATATTAATAAACATAAGTTCTCTGTGGTTTTTCATCCGTTTTTGAAAAATTATGAAAAGATGTTACTGATAGGAAAAGATTACGACTTGTTTTGAAAATTTTATGGTAAAAGGTTAACAAAGGGAATATTCCGTTTGGCGTCGGTTGTATCATTATTGGCGACTTTATCGCCTGCGCCAGTGAAACGGAAAAATACCTTTTTTTCTTCCACAATTAATTTCTGCGTGTTGTGCATTTTAGTTAACATTAATATTCTGTTCTTAAAAACTGTTTTACATAATTCTCTTGTCTTGGAAAACTACAGGTTATAAACCCTTAAACAGATTTAAAAACGTATTCAAAAAAATCATTTTTTTAATTGAAAAATACTTAAAGCTGCTGTAATTTTCAACGTACATTCAATAATTAATAGTATACTATTGCCCAAATACAGAATTATATCATTATATTAAAATTTTTATAGTATGTCTTTTTTATAAGATCTACTTTTATAAAGATCAATTTGAAAGCTTTATTTCCCGTTCTTTTTCTTCTTAAAATAATATCCTTTCGTAATGGCTTATTCCGGGAAAATATTTCGGTTTCGCCAATAAATTTTTTTTCTTCAAAATGCCTCAGAAAATGCCAAGTATTTGGAAAAGCAATAAATAACAACTTTCGTTAACCCGTCTAAGAACAAGAATAGTACCACAGATGTATAAGATAAATGTCTTGCTCCATTGCAAAGTTCTATGATCATAAATTCTGAAGCACAGGAACTAAAAAAGTCATCAAGTTACAGTTTGAAAGAATATATATTAGATTTGATATGTATATAATAAATTAAGAAATGTTGTACTTAAAATGATTGACTGTTGTGCCGCAGCAATTAAAAATATAGTAATAAATACATTTATAAAGAAACCAAGAATTCCAAGTTTCATGAATTCTATTCAATTCTCAATGTTTCTATTAATGTTTAATATAGTTGAGGTTTAAAATACGCCAAAGCATTAAAGCTGTAAACATTATTTATTTTCACATAAGTATTATCTGCTTATTTGAAAATCTTTTAATTTGTACCTTCAAATTTATAAATGTTCCTAAAGCATTTTTATGCCTTCCATTTATATGTAGTTTTCTTTTATTTTAAATTCCAGAAAAGTAAAACAGTTTAAAGTGTTTATTATTATTAAATATTAGATGGAAAAATACAAATTCTTTTTTTTTCAATTTATTGCACTATGATCCTTATAAATAAATTTAATGCACATTTCTATTCAACTAAAGATGAATAACTACAGTTACATATTTGTTTATGTGTTTGTAGCATGGGATAATCAGTTATCCATTTTTCCTAATAACAAAGATTCTGTACAAAACACACAAATACTCTTTCATCATTAAGTATGTCCATTTCTGAGATTTTGGGGCATTTTTATTACCGTGAAATACGACATATGATGTGCACTTTTAACACAAAAACAAGGATCAAAATTTACAGGTGAGCCCCGTACGCCTGGGTATAAAAAGGATAGCTTTAAAAATTTTAAAAAAGAGATGAGCGCAAAAAATTAGACTTCCATATATATCGAAATGCTGTTTATATAAAAGAAATGACACCTTACGAGCTTTCACTGTAGCATACACGTCTTCCGTTATAACTTCATTGAATTCTGTTTCTATTTCACTGTTGTTTTCATCCAAAAACAATTATCAGCCGTTCCATATAGACTCGAGGTGAGCATTGCGTCGATCGCGATCGACCGGTGGACCGCTTAGACATTTTAGGGTGACCGCCTGAAGATTTTAGCAGTTAGTAATTATATACAGAAATATTCAAGCTTGACTAAAGTATGCAGATTAAGTCTTCTACTAACTATGACAAAGAAAACTAACTTAAGATAAAAACGTGTTACTTTTTACGTATTTTGAATTGTTTGATAATAAATACATCATTTGATATTATTATATTTGTGACTATTTTTATTGTTTGTATTTTGTTTTTTTATTTTAGTTTTTTTTATTTTAGTTTTGTGAGTATAAGTACGCATTCCGTATTTATTATTAATTTATTATAAATATTGTAGACCTTTTCCAAACTCACCACACCTACGACACTGGGCATTGGCATACATAAGAACTTTTAAAGGGGAGAGGAGGGGTCGAGAGTTGAAAGTCTACCATTCTCGTATCATACCCCAATACGCAATCAAACATATTTTTTTAATTTTGTAGATTGTCGGGAACGAAAAAGAAAGAGTAAAAAATAAATTACTAAATAAATAATCAGTATTAAATAATAAAACAAAACATGAATAACAAACAAATTTTACGTACTAAAGGGTGTTTTTTTAGAGGTATAGAACTTTAAATTGGAATAAATCAACGATGTATTATTCGATTGACATGAATTTTTTTTTATTCGAAAGATAATCTTGTGGCATTACATTTTAAATATGATTTCTGGCATAGGACTGCCACGGCTGGCTCGGATGTAGTCCAATCTGGACGTCCAATTTCCGATGACTTTTCCAACATTTGTGCCGTATATCGGCAATAACACGGCGAATGTTGTCTTTCAAATGGTCGAGCGTTTGTGGCTTATCCGCATAGACCAATGACTTTACATAGCCCCACAGAAAATAGTCTAGCGGTGTTAAATCACAAGATCTTGGAGGCCGATTCACAGGTCCAAAACGTGAAATTAAGCGGTCACCAAACGCGTCTTTCAATAAATCGATTGTGGCACGAGCTGTGTGACATGTTGCGCCGTCTTGTTGGAACCACAGCTCCTGGACATCATGACTGTTCAATTCAGGAATGAAAAAGTTTGTAATCATGGCTCTATACCGATCACCATTGACTGTAATGTTGTGGCCTTCATCGTTTTTGAAGGAGGATTCCACCAGCCCATAAAGCGCACCAGTCAGTTTTTCTGGAAGTAACGGTGTTTCGCCATACACTTGTGGATTAGCTTCACCCCAAATGCAGCAGTTTTGATTGTCGACGTAGCCATTCAACCAGAAGTGCGCTTCATCTCTAAACAAAATTCGCTTATGAAAATCGGGAACAACGGCAATCTCGTTTGGGGCCCATTCGACGAATCTACGCCTTGCTTGATGATCGCTTTGATGAATTGCCAAACCAAACTGAGAATACATCACTTGACAGCTATTAAATCGGTTGCCATCTTGGAAAGTAATGCCAACTTAAACTTCTATACCTGGAAAAAAACACTCTTTATATACATGAGATTATATAATCAATCGGAAAAAAAATCAAGGGCTATGGGAAGGGTACGGACCAGTGGACTCCTTGTGTGCGCCACTGACATTGGTGGACCGCAACAGTTTGAAAAAATTAGAAGTTGCCCTCATCCTGGAAAGTCTGCCCATCCCTGATATAGACTGTTAGAAATACTACATTTTTAAATGACTTTTGAATTACGTCAGTTTTGGTCTGATTCATTTGTTACCCACTCGCATAACACACTGACAGGAGGGGGGGAATCCCAACAGTAAAAAAAGACGTGTTAGATAAACGAAGTTTGGTAGGCATGTTTATGCATCTAAAAGATGACATCGATTTTAAATTTTACGCTTCGCGCTTAAGTAAATAGCTAGTAGCGTCACTCTGAACTTACAAATCAAGATTGCTTTAAATTCGCGCTGTAAAGCTCAAGAGCGTTATTTATCTGTGAAATTTGAAACATATGGTTCATGTTAGCCAAGAATGCCTTTAAGAAGACAAAGAATCCTTTTCCTATGGTTTACAGTTTGAACGAGGTCGTGTGATAGGGCTTGGAGAAGGTGGTTTTTTTCCGCGATATTGCAGAAAGATTTGACCGGAATGTATCCAATGGGCATGATTGTTGGGAACAGTTATCAAGGGACAGTACTACCTCAAGAATACCGGGTTCTGGTGGCCACGTGACACAACTGAGAATGAAGACCGCAGTATTCGGCGTATGGCTGTGGCGCATCGTAATGCGTCTGCGGCAGAAATTCGAGCTGAAACTGGTACCACAGTGACACAACAATCTGTTAAAAATGGGTTACTTAAAGGGCAGATCTGAGCAAGGAGCCCTGTAGCTTGCATTCCACGGACTCCAAGCCATTGCCGTTTGTGACACCAGTGGTGTCAAGCCAGATCTCATTCGATGACGGAGTGGAGATCTGTTTTCTGATTAACGCAGCTTCTGCCTTCGTGCCAGTGAGGGCCGTGTGTTGGTCAGAAGGAGGCCAGGGGAGCGTCAGCAACCACATTGTCTGTAGCCTTGATACACTGGACCTAAACCTAGAGTTCATGGTCTGGGGGAGCAATTTCTTATGATAACAGGAGCACTGTCGTAGTTGTCCCAAACACAATGACTACAAATTCGTTCGTCAGTCTGGTAATTCAACCTATATTACTGCCATTCATTAGCAGCATTCAAGAGGGAGTTATTACTTATTAGTCCCATAATACAAATGAATATATATGCATTCAGTGTTAACAGCAGTAATTTTTTTCTCTAACAAACAAAAAGCTGAAGTAAAATTAAATATACACTACTGGACACACAAAAGGCAACACCAATAAGGACCAAAGATATTACAGAGAAATTTATTTGGCAGATAACATGTAGCACAAAGATCAAATGATTAAAATTACAGTCTCTTGCGACGTGCGGATGATGACAAAATAAGCAGTTAGTGTAGCCACCATTTTTGGCTATAACCCCTGCCACACGCCTCGAGATAGAATCAAAGAAGCTTTGGATGTATCCTTGGGGTACAATAGATCATGAGGTTTCCCCATATTGCCAAATTTGATCTCGTGTAGCAGTGAGTGGTGTGTTCCGGGGCAGTTATTGTGCAAGCATGGAACAAACGTGAAGTGTTTGTACGAGTGGTTCGCCCATTTTCGAGAAGGCTGGGAAAGTGTTTCTAACAACCCTCGTAGTGAAAAACTAGCGACCTCCGTCAGTGACGAAAACATTGAGAAAGTGAGGAGTAAATTAATCACGAAATATCTTCGATTAACTGAGCACATGATAGCTGGAAGATGAATGCTGCAAGGTATATTGAAATTTTGACCCGTTTCATGAAACGTCTATGCAGGGTACGACTGCAGTACGCACAACAATGTTCATGGTTTTTGTTTACGACAATGCTCTCCCTCACACCGCCAATATCGTTGGACAGTTGGCAAAAAAGGGGGCCCCTCTGGAAAAAAGGGGGGTGGAAATTGAATATCCACCATTCTTGCAAGATCTCAATCCTCCAGACTTATTCCTATTCCCACGACTTAATCTCGCTTTGAAAGGAAAGAGATTTGACGCTATTTCTGACTTTTGACTCTGGAGGCTTTTGAACTCCATCTCAAAAGAAGACTTCTTGCAAAGTTTCCAGGACATGTATAGCAGATCTAAGTGCTGCATAGTTAAGGGAGGTGACTATTTCGAAGGACAGCAAGATAACTTTCGTTAATATTTAATCTACATTAATGTTCCAGGGCTATTCACCGAACTTTATTGTCAGAGTTTGTATTATGCTAGTTTATAATATAATTTTGGTCCTATTACGAGAATGAAACGCGTTTTTGGTTATTTACTATTTTAAATCGCTTTTTAGAGGTTCTTACAAATTATTTTCAAGATACACTGTGAAAAACATTTAGACAAATACATCATTTAATGCATTATTTTTGGAGATGCTAAAAATTAAATGTCTTACCATTAATTAAATACACATATTTATGATTTTTTTAGAAGTATGAACTCAAATGGATCTAAATTGTGTTCAATGAAAATTCCTCATTTTTATGCAATGGAAATTATTAGAGAACTTTAATGCTCAGAAAAATACAAATGAAACTGCATATTTTTGTCATTATATATAAAATGAATCCTAAATACGAGCAGAAGAAGAAATTTTTGTGCTTTTTCTCTTTTTCATTATTTTAAATCGTCATAGAGATGTGTATTTTTCATGAACAAATCTTTCCCAGAAAGACCTAAAAATCCTAGAAATTATAAAAATTTTATAAAACTGTACACTTATTGTAATAAAGTAAGAAAAGCAATGAATTTTTCAGTAGTTTATCGTAAAATAAGTTGCAATAATTAGAAGTAATTAAATATTAAAAAATTTCATGAGTATTAATTTAATACTCCAAAATGAAAATAAAATCTTGGCAATTTTTTTATTCCAACAAAAGTCATAATTACTTCTCAGAGTAGAAACTCCCGTTTAATTTAATTTATGCTTCAAAACAATACATCTGTTTCGCAGGAGCATATTTACTTTCTACTTTTTAAAACATCATCAAAACAATGTTATGTCTTATTCATAATTTTTCTGCTCCACAATTAGCTTTGAACCTATTTTTGATGAGTAATGTAATTTCCTACTTCTTAATTGAAAGCATAATGTAGCAAAAAATTTATTCAAATCTTTAGAGAAAAGGGAAAATAATTTGTACCACTTCACTAACTCAATTAACAAAATATGATTTAGCTCTTGAAAGCCTTTTTTCTATTACTGTTTTTTTCCCGAAAAGTAGCTAAAGCTATATTTGTTCCCATCCTCTACTAGGAGTTGAATAACAACATCCAGATATAAAATTGTATAGAGGGGGTAGGATATAAGTCAAATTTTCTGATTTTCCCTATCATAAATTATTATTAAAAAATAACTTTTAGAATACAATACTTTTAAATTTAAGATTATGTGCGAATTAATAATTCTTACATATAATTTATTTTATGCATATATTTGATAATGTTATGTTTTACATATAAGGCAATATTTTCGATTGCCAATTCATATTGTTTTTATTATGAGGGGTATTCGAATGGAAGTGATTCCAGGAGTGCATCCCTGAGATGCGAAGGGACAGAAAGGAGACAGATGTATAGTAGATAGAAACAACAATAATTAAAAAACGAAATGCATACAAAGTTTGTTAAAAGAAATCATTCATGTTGTTTAGGCAGGCGTCCCATTGCTTAGGAAGATTACGAATTCCGTCCTCGAAGAATGATGTCAGTTGATCATGGAAACAGTTCGAAACATCGGCCTTTACTTCATCGTCGGAATGAAATCGCTGACCCATTACGCTTTTCTTCGGTGGTACAAAGATGTGACAGTCGAAAGGCGAGATATCTGTACTGTAAACTGGATATTCTAGGACTTCTCACTTTTTACAGACCAGTACCTCGACACATACCTTGGCGACATGAGGCCTTGCATTGTCGTGCAGAATGATGACACCAGACGACGGTATACATGAACGTTTGTTTTTCATAGCCCTATGCAGCCTATCAAGTGCTTAGGTGTATCGTTTGGCATAGATGGAAACGTTCGGTTCCATAAACACCAGCAGTAGGGGTCCCTGTATGTCGAAAAATGCCGTCAGCATCCCCTTTCCATCCGACAACTAAGCTTCGAATTTTTTGTGCCTTTGTGAATCGCTCCGTTCCTGATCCAGTTCGCTGATATGTTTTGGACGCAGTTGCATCCAGATCAGCCATTTTTAAAGGAATGCCACGTCTTTATGAATACAGTTATCCCCCAAATCTGCTTGCCTACGCACATGCGTGATACATACACCTTCACTATCGCGTTTATTTCACGAAAATACACTCATGTCCATAAATTAAGGATTATGAAGTTCATGCAAAGAAACAGACAGAAGCAAAACAAATTTGACTTATTTGTAAAGTCTATTTATTAAACAAAGGTTAAAGAGCAAAAATGATGCTATATGTTTGACATAATTAATAAAAGTTGCGATTTTTACTCCCTGGAGCAAATTTCAAAAAGGAATCTATTTACAAAAAGCAGTTTAACATGGTTAGTATGATGGTTAATACGGAGTATGTCTCCCGGATGATGGAATACAGGCCTTACAACGCCTAGGCATGCTGAGTATCAAATTATCAATCTGATCTTGGGGAATATTACACTACTCATCAAGCAATGCCCTCCGAAGTTCCGGTAGACAGGTGGGAGGGGGTTGACGGACTGCAATTCGTCGGCCAAGCATATCTCACACATGGTCTATTGGATTCAAGTCCGGTGAGTATGCTGGCCAATCCATACGGGTGATATCCTCCGATTGAAGGCATTCGTCTAAAATGTTTGCACGGTGAGGACGGACGTTGTCATTCATAAACAGAAATTCAGCACCCATGGCACCCCGAAACAAACGTACATGTTGCTCCAGAATGACATCCCGATAGATGTGGCCTGTCATCGTTACACTCTGAACATGCAGGTCGGTTCTGGAACCAAGAATAGTTCCTCCCCAAACGAGCCATCCTTCACCACCGTAACGGTGTCGTTCAATGGTGTTCTCTTGGTGGTAACAGGTACCTGGCGCTCTCCATATTAAAGTCTGGCGAGAATCAGATTGCAAACTAAACCTGGACTCGTCGGAAAACATCACACAAGACCACTGGTGTGGTGTCCACAATGCATGCTCTCATAGGTTACTAGGTTACTCATCACTAGGTTAATCGCAGGCGACAGTGAGTTGCGGTAAGTGGAACACATCTGACAGCCCTACGAGCATATAGACCAATGTGCCCTAAGCGTCTGTACACGGTCTACATTGAAACTGTCGTACCGGTAGCTGAAGAGAGCTGACGAGACAGGTCTGATTCTGTGATCCGTCTGTTTCTTTTGGCAGTAACTGCCAAATGTGCCGGTCCTCATTCGGCGTTGTTACTTGGGGGTGACCTGTGCTGTAACATTTACTCCCATTACCATCATCTTGGAATCGTTGCCAAAGCCTGGAGATGACACTCTGGGCGATTCTAAGTTCCTCGGATACTTCCAGCTGGGTACGCCCACATTCCAGTCATCCAATAATTCTACCACGTAAAAAATTATCCAAATGCTTCCTTTGTGTCATAACTATGCGGTTATTACACAGAAAGGCATTTAAAGCGCTTGTGAACAATTTTACTTCTTTGCCACCATTCCTTATATAGCCCTCTCTTAAACTCTCGTCATTGTGACGTACTATCCACGCCATCTGGTGGTTTCCTGTAATTTGCATATTCTTCTTCAAGATATGTGTGATAATTCTACAGGTGAAATTTTTGTTTTAGTGATCAATTTCTGTGAGATTCTGAATTATCCTTAATTTATGGACATGAGTGTATATTGAAAACTGTTCGCATGCGACGCTTTGAATCACTTTCATTTGATCACGCCTAATACTATAATAGGTACAGTTATTGAATATGGAATAAGAACTCCTTCCAGCCTAAAAACTGCAAACATTTTACAAAATATTGACTTGCCAAGATACTAATAGGTAGTTTAAGGTACCTGGTATCAGTCGCTCACCAACTGGTCCTGAAATTCTCTCACATTACGAGGTGGTAGAGTGGCAGTACTACTTCATAGATGAAACCATAAATAATTGATTGATTCGTATTGGGGAATTCGGAAGCCATGACGTCACTTGAAATGAATCGAATTGGCAAATAATTTCCAGCAGCTCTAAAAATTGTCTATGATGGAGTGATATTTCGATTAAATATGAAAAAATTAATTTAAAAATTATGAAAACTGTATTTCACCTTTAAACTTGTTCATTTTCTAGGGACTGACATCCAAAATGAACATTTTTTACTAATTTTAAATCAATTTTTTCCAATTTTGATCCAGAGTCTGTAATGAATAGAACTGATATGTACCGAGAACAGAAAACAATTTCCTAAATATCAAAATTTTTTTAATTCGCAAACACCTTTTTATAAACTGCACTTACAAATAGTGTCTGAACCAGTTTGAAATTGCTACCTCAAGAAAAGCAGATTTTTCTAGGCAAAACAACAACAAAAATTCTCATTATTTTGACATCGTTTTACTTTTATAAAACATTTTATTAAGTTTTGAGGTTAAAAAAGTAATTTAACTTGAAATATTCCTAAAGTTCTCATAAAGCGATTTTTCCCCTAAAAAATAGTACTGATGTAGGATATGAGAAAGTTTGATTGCTTTTTTTAAACAAGCCAAACGTTGTTTTCCCTGAGGCAAATTGAGATTTACCGGCAAAGTTTACTTCTCAACGTGAATTTGATAAGATTAGAGCAACTATAGAAGATGTGACCAGAATTACCAGATTGGTGACTTTATCGCTCTTGGTGACAAATTTCGCGAAAATTATAATATTACCAAGGAATCATCGAGAAGACTGTAGGTTCGATCCTTCTATAAATTTCCATGAAGCTATACAAAGGTCTATGGAACTCAGAAGAGAGTCAATCGAGATTAGACTTTTCTTGTGCGTTGACTGCGTTAGGAGAGACAGACTTTATCTGTCTGAGTTCCTGCAAGTAGAACTGTTCGAGACAGTCATTTCTGGAACGTCATAAAGCTTGTTTATAACGAGTGCGTTTCGCCTTTTTGTAAATAATCTGTTACAATATTTTTTCGTGTATATACGTCGCTTTGTCTTCCAGTAGTCATCTGCTCAACCTAATCCATTAATAAACCCGCTATTCAAATAAAATGGGATGTTTTCCCCACTCAAATTTGCAACAATGTATTAATGGTTGTGCTAATTAAAAACATCATTATCTACATATGTAATTGCGTTCAGATTTTAGATTTCCAATGAAGTATTAGATCGATTTTTTTTTCACAGACACAGTTTTGTGAAGCACCTTTTTTTTCTACGCTGTGATTTTGGTGCCATGTGAAATGTAATACTCTAAGCAGTTGCTTCCCTTACTTTATTGGCTAATCTGCCACCGATCTTGTATATTATAATAAACAAACCTTTTACTTGAAATGTAAGAATAAAAAAATCAATATAGTGTTTCGAAATTTTAATATATTATGATGTAACTGTTATCACCACCCAAATTAATAATAATAATGAGATATTTTTCTATCTGAATTCTTCCTACTTTATAACAATTTAAATGAAATACTTAAAATGTGTACCCGCTGTTTTGTCTCACTCATAAAACTTGAATCTTCTTCTTTAAAACTTCGTGAACACATACTTAATTAACAATAAATGCATTGTCATAAATATGTGAGTAAATTCTAAAAGAAACAGATCCTAAAATAGCTTAAAACCCTTGTTTCTAATGTAGCTCTTACACTTCCTTTCTGACATAAACAGTTAATGTTCTAAAGTACATGGAATATAATACATATTCATATAATTAGTTTGTATTCATTTAACTCCATTAAAATGTTACGGTTGATAGTCGAAACATGCCCATTTCTTATAATTTTAATGACAGAAAACAGTAGAACTCTCAGTATAAACATGAATTTGCTTGCATTGGCTGCTTACAGACTAAAGTAAATAAGCAGATGTTTTATTTGTAGTTTAAGAATCGAACAAACTGCATTAATAAGTTTATTCATATTTCAATTTTATGTTACTTGTTTAGGGTTGTTACAGTTTCAATATTTATTAGCGTGATTTTAATACTGATAATAAGTTACAGTGTTAAACCATGCTAATTTTTCTAAGAAACTTCATTTGTTGCGTTTTATCACTCTATAGAGTTAATTAGAGAACATATATAACTGTTTTTGGGGTTCTAGTTTAACGAATTGACTTTAAGTTTATTAACATATTTTAAATTAACATTCTATATTCTACAATTATTATTTTTAAAAATAATTATAAATGCACATATTTAATTATACACAAAGAACTAAATACACCTTAAATATAATATTTTCAGGAGAGAATATTTCTGGTGTTGATTTTCTATTTACGTACAATAATACCTCGATTTACGCTGCCTCGACTTATGCAAACTCGGAGTTACACGATTTTCAGATCTCGTCAATTCGTCTTTTGTTTCAGGGGGAAATAGCAAAATTGGTGAAATTGGTAATGTGATTGAAGAAGTTGTCGATCTTTCAAGGCAAATAAATTTAGAAGTGGATAGTGATTGCGTTCAAGAACTGTTGGACTTCCCCATTTAAGAGCTAACAATTGATGAGCTCATAGAAATGCGTGAGCAAGCAAGACGTTAAAGAACTTGAGTCTTTAGATCCAGTTCAATCAGAAGATCAAATGACGGTTGGAAATGTGACAGAAGGCCTCAGTTTAATTGAAAAAGGGTTATATAAATTTTAGAAAACACCGGGTGTTTCAAAATCAATGTGTGTTTCAATTACATCCACATGGTAATTCTTGTTACTTAAAAACCAAAAGGGTTGGTTGAAATTTCTGTGAATAGATGGCAGCAGGGGCCCTATCATAATAAGTTTTGAACGTAGCAGGAATCAGTTCCAAAATACTTGTCAGTTATAGTCATCTGAACACAACGGTAGCTGCATGACTTTTTTCCAAGAGCAAAGAATAGTCATAGTGGAATTTGATTTCTCTACAAAATCTCATTGCCGGTGATAAATTCATTTCAGCAGAAATATCCAGATAAAACAGCACCAAATGCATCAACGATAACACGCTTGGTGCAACGATTCCTTGACACTGGATCGATTGTAGAGAGGAAGCAATCGGGTAGAGCGTCCAAACGAAAGTGGCAGATGTGGAGACCGCTTTACAAAGAAGTCCAATGAAAAGACCGTCCGTCTTCATTAAAATCATTACGGAATTCATATCCTTGCTGAACGGTATCTTGGTTGCAGTAAGACAGTTCAACGTGTCACACGTCACGGGACATTATGGAAGTTTTAATTGAATTTTTAGATGATCGTGTCATTTCCAAAGGACTTTGGACACCATATTCCCATGACTTGTCAATTCCGGATTTTTTTCCTTTGGGGATATCTGAAAAATGTTCCCATAAAAAATAATCCTCCAAATGCTTAAAGAACTTAAGAGTAACATCATTCGTGCGATATCGGACATGAAATCTCACTCTTCGTAAAGTGTCAATTAATCTGCTAAAAACAGTTCGACTGTGTGTCCAGGAAAATGGACATCATTTTTAACATTTATTGTGATTTTACCATGTTTGACCCCTACGATAAAGATAACCGTTCAACCTTTGTTCACCCTTTATTCTGTTTGTTAACATAATTCATCTGTCTTTAAAACTCAACCACAAAGATTGATGTGCGTGACTTCTGAAACACCCGGTATGTCCAACGCTGAGCGTATTTTTTCAATAAAACAAATTTTTAACATACTACGAGGAAGTTTTGAGGGAGGAAAAATGGTTAATAGATGTTTTCAATGGGTGACAGATCTGGTGACCGTACAGTCCAGGGTAACAATCGAATACTCTTTTATCGAGTAAAGTCAAAACACGATGTGCAATATGTAGTCTTGCATTATCTTGTGGATAGAGGGCATTCGATAGTTTTCGACAATAGGGCTCAACAACCAGAAATGTACCGATCTGCTTTTAAATTACCATCGATCCGAACTGGAGATAGGCGTGTTGTTTACCCAATGGTTACCCAAACCAGCATACCCGGTTCAGGGGCTGCATTTCAATATCGAATGCAAGCTGGCAAATGAATAGTGTTCTCAGAGTCTTCAGACACACATATCGTCATCAGAATGCTACACGCAAAAGTGTGACTCATCTAAAAAGACGACATTATGCCACTCTTGTTACCAGTTTTGTCGTTCGGTGCACCAGAATCATGTCTTCGTTCCTTTCTACGCTGGATTGTCAAGGGAAGCCGAAGTAATGATCACCGTGCTGACATTCTGCTGCAAACGTTGTTAAACCTTAAGAGCGAATATTCAGCATGCTGCAAACATGCCTGTTTCCTGACTGATGTCCCGTGATGTGGTTGCACGGTTTTTTAGGGCAGTCCTCACAATAATTCTGTTCACTCGGACGTTAGTCATGGGAGATTGAGGAGACCCAGCATGCTATTCAGTATGACCCTCAGCTACCCATTTATTCCATATTCCGACACATTGATTCCAGTGGTTGGATTTCAATCAGTGTTACTGGAGATATCAAGGAATGATGTCCCACACTCTCGATATGCAACAATCCATCCTCTATCAAATCCTTATACTTGAGGTAAGCATTTCTTTTTATTATTCAAGGCATGATAGGATATTCTAAGTGAACTCCGACCTTGAAAAGGGCTTTCCATATAAGAAATTCACTTCACAATTTTTCTTTTTTGTAGTGCTTCAGGTATCGTTTCTACCTCCTAGGTCGTCTAAATGCGCTGAAATACTAATAATTGCATATCTCAACCTCTTCTTCCTTTCATGCCATTTTAATGCTCGTCAGATTATTTCTTCTTGATGTTACAATTTTAAAGGCCAGCAGTGTATATAGAACTAATTCATAGGCTTAAAGATACTGATGCATTGTAAATTTTAATGGGAAACAATGAACAAAAATAAAACACTTTTAGAACAAAGGCAAAATATCAAAAATAATCAAAAAATCAAAATTTGCATATGAAAAAAACTTTAACCCAAACCTTTTTTAATATTTGTATCTAAAAAATTGTCTACAGAGTATTAGAACCGGAACTTAACTGAAAATGGGAAACAACCATTATTTTGGCCGGAATGAAAATCGTAATTGAACTGAAAAAAAATAGGTTTATTACGGTTCGATATATCTTTAGTCATGCTGTTACAGTAGCCAACTTATCAATATTTTCTAATTGGACGTCAACCATCATCATTACATGAACATTGCTTTGAGATTTCCTGTTTCGATGTTCACTAGTACTTTTCTGTTTCAGTTTCGCATGAAACTATTTGTACATATAAGGCAGATATAATTCAGTATAATAAACTAGAAGTTATCTGCTCGACTCTCTGTTCGAACTAGAAGTTCTCTGAATCAATTCACATAGTTTACCAATTAAAAAAAGAATAAAATAGAAGATTTTATTATTTTATATTTAAGAATTACATTTTTAGTACAAATAATAATAATACAAAAAAAATTATTCATTTGGAACTGAGCCAAAATATTTTTTTAGTTGAACCGTGTCGAAAAAATTACGTTTCTAAGCTCTGATTGCCTCTATTCTCTCAAAGTCCAGCTGACATAATATCCTTTTATATACTATAACCATTTACCATGAGAATTTCTATTGTTTTATAAGCCTACAGATATTTCGGAGTTGCAGTTTGCATTAATTCTCTGTAGGAAACACTGGGTGTCAAAATTCTCGGTGTTACATATTTTAAATTAAGTAGATAAACTCAATTACAAAGGTGCTTTACACAGATAAAATAAAACTAATTTTTCTGAAAACTTCAGCCAAGTAGGCAATTTATAGTCAATTCAGAAAAGAAATTTCTGGAGAAGGAAAAGAAAAGAAAGTTTTATTGCTTTTCTAGACTCTTTAAGAAGTACTTTAAATGCACCGCGTACGTAAAACTATTATGCATGCAGATTCCCATGTATAAAACATTTTCTTCTTAGTGGAATTTCAATATCAACTAGTTCTGATGAAGAAAGGATTTGTTTTCGTATACAATTAAAATGCATTTTTTTACTGTGCAGAGAATGTCTAAAATTTTTTTAATATCAATTTATTCTTAAGTATAAAAACTATAAAATGCTAAAACATAATAAAAAGTATATATATTACCATCTCTAAAATAAAATTAAATAATTATAATTTGCATCATTGGTTATGCCTGCTTTTACCACTAATGAAATTAATATTTTTTTAAAAAATTTTGTGTTAAGTTTTGCCATTAGGGGATATATATTATATGAAATAAATAATAGATAAATTAATAACCAAGTTTTAACATCTTTAATAATTTTAAAAAATTAATATCTCACATATATTACTTATTTTGAATATCCACATATTTCGGAACGACCAAATTTCACTAAAGCCTTATTTAGTTCCGATTTCTTACGCATAAATTTAATACATATATTAGTGAATCTGGAAATCTGTTTCAAGAAATAAATAAATAAGAATGATATAAATCAAGAATGCAATAAATAAACTTAATACTACGGCTTGGAATAATTAAAAATAGTAAGGAAATTACAGGTAGCATGAAAGATAAAAAAATTATTCTATACATAGTTTTGATTCTCATGGTCTTTTCAACGAGCTAAATTCGTATGACGCCATAGTCATATACTCACATATCTGCCATCCGGGTTTCCAGCCAATCAGCTTATGCTCTTCACTGCTGCCAACTTTTTCTTTTTGCAGAAACTTTCTTTTAAAAAGAACATCTTTGTCAAGAATAATATCATAAGTAAATTGAAAGTACTTGAATTAAAAGTACATGGATAATATAAAAACTTTTTTTAGTTTTAAAATGCTTTTGAAGAATCTTAGTACTTGACAATCTTTATCCAATTGCCAAATATTTAAAACTAAACTTTGTAACAAGCGGTAATTCTTTATTTCTCTCGTGCTTTATATTAATGCTTTATATTAATGCTCGCGCGTGCGCGTGCTTTTATTTATAAAAATTAACTGTAATTTTAATTATGGAAAGTTCTAAAACTTTTGATGGCAATAGATAAGGAGATGGAATACTGAGTTTGGAGAATAAAGTCTTGAGTTGTATGTGGCAAGAGTTGCTGACACTTTTTTTTATTTCCGTGTTAAAACTGGCGCCCAACGTGGGGCTAAAGAACTACGACCCCGTAGAAACAGAAACCACCGCTGTGACGAAACGCCGCAGAAAAATGAAAATTTAACCGGCTCTGTAAACCTTACTGTCCCGGAAAGAAAAATTACTGGTATTGCGCCGCAATCCTTCTAAAGCAAGAGAAAATCCCTGGAAATCGAGAAACAAAGTGAATCATCCTGACTTCAATTGTCTGAAGAAAAGAAAAAAAAGAACATCTATTTCCTGTTAAAAGTTTTTGCAATAATGTTTTGTGCATTTTTCATATACAAGTGATAGCAATCCTGCTACAGTGTGTTAGTGCTAGGGATAATTTTGTTATTTTATTCCATTGAATTTTTGGTATTCTTATTCAATGATAATTCTTAATTTTGCTGTATATTAATTTATTTCTTGTGATATAACGTTTCCTGATTAATATTTTGTGAATTGCACATTAATAATTACTATTTTGCTTGATATTTTACTGATTTAGTATTGAATTTAGGTAGTATTACATGCCTGATTATTTTAGTTTTGTTTAGTATTTTCATTGCATTGAATTTTTGTATCATTACAACTGATGATTCCTAAATTTTCTTTATATTATTTTATTATTTGAATTAATGTTCCTTGTTGGTATTTTGAATATGTTACTAATTTATTTACCTATTTTAATTGTTTTTGAAGTGCATAATAATTTATAAGATTTTAAAGCTAGCCATATTTTAAAGTGTATTCCGATATCTGTAAGAGCTTTGGTGTACAATAAGGCCTTATTTTATTTATTTGCAACTCTTAAATTTCTCAGTCATGTCATTTCTGGGAAAAGGGGAAAAGCTGATCTCATTAAGCTTGCTGTTGAGTTAGGTGAATGTGAGTCGAAGGGGGAAGAGCTAAAAATAATTGAATTAAGGACAAAAATTTTAACAAATGATGCTTATAAGGAAGACCCTGAATTTGTGAAATGTATCTTTGAGGGAATCGTATCAAATAGGATAGACGAGGAAAACAAACAAAAAGAGCAAACACTGCGTGAATTTGATCTGCAGAAAATACGACTGCAAAATGAGACTCAAAGAGTTGTAGGTCCACAAACCCTACCCCAAACAAAAATTGAATTAAAAAAATTGCTACCAACATTCAATCCTGAAGTTAATAACATGGACCTGTTCCTCGCCTTATTCGAACGACAAATGAAGCTATTAGATCTCGGTGAAGATCTGTGGGTACCCTATCTCATTGGTGCCCTACCTAGTGATGTAACCTCCCTCATTGCCCGTGAGCCTGAGGAGAAATGCAGGGATTACTCCCACATTCGAGGAATGCTTCTGCAATGGCTCAAATTAACCGCAGAAAAATTCCGGGAGCTGTTTTCACGTCACAGAAAAAGCCCAAATGCGACGTGGAAGGATTATTATTTTGAAATCCGAGCATATTTTGAAGGTTGGCTCAATGAGCTTAAAATTGATTCATTTGACGAATTGAAGAGTTTGATGATTGCCGATCAAATGAAAAAGAGATGCTCTCCAGAGTGTAAGGAACATTACCTGGATATCTGGGAAGAACTTATCTCCCCAGAAATGTTAGCAGATAAGCTAGAAGCTTTTGACAACATCCGACGTTCCCTACCCAGTGGACCTAGGAGATACGTGAAGGCAAGTGAAATCGTAAATAATGGAAGACAGGTATCATTCAGGAAACCTGAACGCCCTCCCAAAAGAGAATATTCCCATCAGGTGCCAAATGAGAGATCCCCTCTCAGATGCTATGACTGTGGGAAACAAGGAGTGATAAAATCTAGGTGCTCCACCTGCAACCTCAACGCCTCACAAAGAACAGACGTAGCAACCAATCACATCAATGCTTACACAGCTCAGACCAGAAGCCCTCGATTGACCCTAATCGACATAACTTTCTGTGGAATAAAGGGACGTGTATGTGCAGATACAGGATCTTCATATTCAATTGCTGGGGAAAGGATGTTCCAGATATTTAAGGATAATGGACTCCTTTTCCAGGAAGCCACATTAGCAATGAGCTTAGCAGATGGTCAACAGACCACAGGTGAGGCCCTCACAACCCAAGTAATGGTAGAAATTGAGGGGAGATCAGTCTTGACCAAATTCATAATTCTCCCAAAGGCAAAGGGAAATAGAACACTTCTAGGAACAGATTTCCTTAGTTCTGCTGGTTTGGTTCTAGATGTGAAGAAAACTTGTTGGTACTTTTGGGACAATCCTTTCCACAAGTATCCATTTGGTGAAGAATTGGACACCCCGTCCATAGTTGAGAAAATGTCCAGCAACACCTGCCAATTAAGAGAAGGGGAAGGTGAAAGTTTGACCTCTTCCCAGAAGGAGAAATTTAACCTCCTGTTGGAATCCTTCCAAAATGTCTTCGAACCAGGGGGAGAAGCAACCCATATCTTGGAGCACCACATTAACTCGGGAAATAGTCCTCCTATCTCTGTACTCCCATACCGAATGTCTCCTGTAAAGAAGGAAATATTGAGAAAGGAAATTGAGGACCTCCTCGAAAAAGATATAATTGAAGAATGTGAATCTCCTTACGGAGCCCCTGTTGTACTGATTTCAAAGCCAAACAACCAGTTTCGCCTGTGTATCGACTACCGGAAGTTGAATGAAGTCACGGTCTCTGATACTTACCCACTTCCACGAATGGATGATTTACTGCAGGAGGCAAAACATAATGCATACATCTTCTCACCATTGACTTAAAGTCTGGTTACCACCCAGTGAATGTTAATCCTGCTGATAGGGACAAAACCGCTTTTGTTTGTCCATTTGGAACCTACCGGTTCAAAAGGATGCCCTTTGGACTTAAGAATGCACCCTCAACCTTTCAGAGACTGATGGATATTTTCCAAAGAGGGTTACCTGTACTTGCATACCTAGATGACATTATAATTATGTCCCCTACATTCGAACAGCATCTAGCAGACTTGGAGGCCGTGTTTAAGCGCTTGATGGATTTCAAGTTACGAGCAAACAGGGAGAAATGCCAATTTTCCTGCTCACGTGTTAAATACCTGGTCCTATGGATTACACCCCAAGGAATAGAAGTAGATCATGAGAAGACTTCAGCTATTTTAGGGATTCCACCTCCTAAAAATGTGAAACAACTGCAGTCCTTCCTGCAAACCTGCTCACGGTACCTAAAATTTATAGCCAATTTTTCTGAGATTGCCCGACCCTTGAGCAACCTAACTAAGAAAAGGGCTTTCTGGAAATGGTCAGAGGAAGAGGAGAAAGCATTTCAGACCTTGAAGCAATGTTTGGTGTCTCCACCAATTTTGAAGCAAGCAGACTTCTCTAAACCTTTCCTGATAAGAACTGATGCCAGTAACTATGCTCTACGAGCAATCCTCCTACAAGGAGAAGACAAAGTAAAACCCCTTATTCCTCTTCGTAAGCGTGGCCGTCCACCAAAGGTCCCACAGACTCCTGGTTCCTCATCGGGACGCCGTCGGACCCAGAGGGGGAGGATGTAACAAGCGGTAATTCTTTATTTCTCTCGTGCTTTATATTAATGCTCGCGCGCGCGCGTGCTTTTATTTATAAAAATTAACTGTAATTTTAATTATGGAAAGTTCTAAAACTTTTGATTGCAATAGATAAGGAGATGGAATATTGAGTTTGGAGAATAAAGTCTTGAGTTGTATGTGGCAAGAGTTGCTGACACTTTTTTTTATTTCCGTGTTAAAACTTTAATTTAACAAATGGAGCAAGTACGAATCTAACATCAGTTTTAAATTCGATAGAGAGCACGTGATTCCATTTATCATGTGACCGTCATGAATTTAGCCTATTCTTTTGATGTTTATGGTACGATTAAAATATTATATTATTCTTTTATAAAAATAATATACTTAAAAATGTAATAAATTATGACTTAAATTTTTTTAGCATATCTATAGCAAAGAATAAGAATACTTACTTATTATTTACTGCTTTTAAACTCAGTCAAGAAATACTTCAATAATTTCTTATATAATCCACGCAATATATAAGTATTAAATTTTACTTAAAAAATATTTAAATGATCTATAGAAATACTTTGGGAGCTGTTGTATATTTTCTCACTGTTATTCTACGAAAACATGAGCTCTTTTTTAAATCAGTATTTTTATTTTTGGTTCACTTAATGAAAAAAAAACGTTAGTTTTTTCTGGTTTAAACAAAAAAAAAAACTAACGTTTTTTTTTTTTTGTTTAACTTCGAAACTTATGAGGTTCGAATTCAATATTTGTGAAACTAAGAAAAAAATAATTTTTTACCTTTCCGAAAAAACGTAGATGTATATTTGATCAAATGCTTTTGTACGCTAGAAAAACAAACTTCATAATTCAATAGAAAAAGATTTTCGGAAAAATGTGATTTCTAATAATTTATGGTGATTTTTTTTTTTTTTTTCGTTTTCTAGCAATACTTTTATTTTATTTTATAGGTTTTCTTTTTTTAAAAAAAAAAAGTAATAATAGGAAAAAAAATTGGCAGTGTGCTTATTTTTATTTATATCGTTTTTCAAGATTGAAAATTAATTAGGAAAACTGAGAAAAAATATTTGAATAAAACGATTTTCCCATTTTCTTACATTTATTTGAGTTTCATAAGATTGAAATTGAATTCTATTCAATGAGAAAAACACAACTGAATGCTGTGAAAATATGAAGAAACACTACTGAAAAGAATTGAATAAATTGAATAGGTTTTCTATACGAGACCAAATTTTTAAAATTAAAATGCTAAAGGTTGCTAATTTGAAACATAATTTGCATTTTTTAAAAAAAATTCGTTTGTGCTTTGAATTCTAAAACAAGCAAAAAAATATCATGCTTTATTAAAAAAATGATTCTATGCACATATATATTGATTTCTTTTGTATTACTCATAACCAATGTTAAAATTTAAGCTCGAACCACACCCAATTCCTTTTTAACGCAACAAATACTTTCCTTAGAAAATCATGCAAAAAGTATATGCGACTTATGGTAAAATTGGGGATATGTGCCACGACTTTAAGAAATCGTGTAAGATGAGAGAGAGAGAAAACAAGTATATATTATCTAAAAAAATGTAATGTACCATGGACTAAAAAGGACTAACGGACATAACGGACTAAAAGCATAATTTTTGTTTTCGTCTTTTTCGTTTTTTCTTCATCTTTCTCTCTCCCTTTTTCTTTTTTTCACATTTTCATGCATTGTCATCCACTTCTGAGCTATGGTCCAAATTTCACGTCTCTAGCTCTTCGGGAAGTAAATTTAAAATTAATTACAAAATTCCACCCGGACAGACAGACAAGAAAGCGAGTTAATAAAAAATTATAGTTTAAAAAAACTAAAAAACACGCTTTTACAGTGAATCGAATTAAAAAGTAAAAATAATAATTCTTAAATTAAGAATAAAATGATTAAAGAGAAAATTAATGTCATTGGGGTAAAAGCGTGGGGTGCTTTGTACTACATTTTTACACTAACACAGAATTTCGGAATAGGACTAGTAAGAAATTATAACAATTAATATAGAGCACCCCACGCTTTTCTCCCAATGACATTATAATTGTCTCGTTAATAATTTTATTCTTATATTAAGAATTTTTTTTTTTTACTTTTCAGTTCGATTCACTATAAAAGCGGTTTTTTTTTTAACATATAATTTATTTTTCATTTTTTAGTTCGATGTACAATAAAAGCACGTGATTAAAAATATGTTGGAGGTCCTAGACAACTGATTTGGGCTAAGAGTTTATTTAACGCAGATCTCCAATAAGCTGCAGAACCTTTCAAACTCTTCACATAAAGGTGGACGTTTTCGACTGCTCCATCTTGGTTACAGATTTTTTCCCCACATGCTGATATAATACTTTTAACTCGATAATATTCAAAGACCGATACGGCATAAAAGAGATAATCGTTACGATTAAATCTCGTGTCATTTCCCAAAATTCTATACTGAAAGTAATCCAATGGTGTTATCGTCACGGACCTTTGTTCTTTAAGCCCGTTTTTACCATATGGAAACAAAAAGTACCACCCTAATTCTTCTACTTTCAGTTCATGACCAACATTCACGATATTATCAGTGGTTTTGCGGGTAATTTCATTAAGGTTCCGTGAAACCTGTAGCTCATCTTCCACATTGGGTTGCATAGCACCAACAGGGGCCATCACTGATGTCTGCAGTGGAATTATTTGATATGTCAGTTTCTGCGGAAAAGCAACTGTTTCTCGGTTACTACTCTCTCAATATTCTGTCGTCGGGTTTGGGTTTCTGGCTCCGAAGAGTCAGGTATGTCACAGATTTCAACATCAACGTAATCAAGTGTAAGCTGAACATTTTTGCTACCTGTTGTACATTTACAAATCCGGACGAACTCGTCTAAATTATCGCATTCAATAATATAAGCCTTTTCGTTGTCGCTTGCATTGGCACTTTTCGGGCCACACGAATGAGAGTCACTGAAGTAATATTTATTATCCTAACGCATTACCCCAAATGATCGCCCTTCTGATATTAGTATACCTGCTTGATGATCTTCGAAAAGTTTATCAATACCTTGACGAAGTGTACGTCCAAAATTTGCTTGGTTTACTTAATCATTCAAACTTCCGTATATTCTTGGTTCTTCGTTAAAGTTGATCTGAAACCTTTTGTTGAATGCGACCAAGTCATTTTTGATAACATTGAAATTTCGTACAAGTAAATATCCATTCTCGTCGATAGGATGAGCCGCAAAATTTCTCTCCGTTTTGAACCTTACATCACTGCAGATTTCCTCGCCTGATTCATATTAAGGTTAAGTTCGTTTGTAGACCAATGTTTTGGTGAAGGAATATAAGCTCTTAAAATGTTTGCCAATACCATCGCACAGCATTGTACACCAGCAAACCCTGATATGAATACTCTGTCATTAGCTTGATGCCATGACGCACGCACAATTCTTGAGAAATCGTTAATTCTCAAGTAAGCTCTCTGTAGGTTCGCCATTGGTCTCCTCAGCCACCTCTGCCCCGGTGCTTCTTCTCCTCCTCTTTTTGTGTCTTCTTCATTGATTACAACGTTTTGGTCGATAGTGACATCTTTGTAGAGAGAGTTGCTTGCTATTAACTAATACAGTGCGTTATAAACTTTTGCCTACTTATTGAAAATTGCCGCGTTACGTTTATATTCTGTAGACGCTCAGTAACTGCAACAATTCCAGCATTATTTGAAGTTCTTGGAAAGATGATCGGCAAAAAAGTTTTCAGTAACTTCGAAAACATCTTGAGCGAAAAATACAGCCTTATCTCGAAAACTATATTGCCCAAATACGCCGCTTAACTTGATAATTTTAACAAATGGAATAATGCGTGAAATCAGCCTTTGTTCAGCGTGTGACAAATTCGCTACCACTTCTGGAATAGATCTTGGATCCAGATTATTCCAATATGATTTAGATGGTGCAATATATTTTTCTTTTTACTTAAGTGAGTTTTGCAACGGTTGCAAACAGCCAAACAATTTCTTTGCTTAAGTTTATTAGGGAAATAATGTGCTGTTTTAGAGTTTATAGTCCACTTAGAAATCTGATGCGAATAGCATCGTTTAGTTCAAATTGCACATATCTTGTCACAAAACGCGTTAATTGTCTGCATAAAGCCCGTCAAACTCACCTTACTTGATCTTCTTGATTTTACACTCTACAGACGCATTTGCTGCAAGCGAGTTGCTTTGTCCTCTTCTAATAATGAGGCTCTATATCTTTTCATATAGAGTCGGCTTTTATTCATTTTCTCTCCTAATTCTTCGCCTGAGAGTTTTGATGTTTTTTTCTACTAACTTTTTTTACCCATCTCCTCTTATTTTGAGTTGAAGTTTCTTTTTTATTAATCTTCATATTAATCATTTCACATTCCATTATTATTCCCACGAGTAATCGATAATTAAACTATTTTCTACGTGAGCATTCGTAGAGGATTTTTAAAAGGTTCAGGTTTTTTAAAAATGATTTATTTAGGATCGAAAACACATGGTACTATCAATTGTAATAAACGTAAAAATATACTTCCATATAAAAAGTAGTTAAAGAAAAATTATTCGAACCCGATCTCGTGGAAACGCATATCACACACACACACACACTCGAACATATATACTACATCTATTATTCAGGTTTTCTTCAATTAATTCAGCAAGTTTTATTTTAACTTTCACAGTTCAAGGTCGGCTGTAGTGGGGAATCAGCTGTTTGTGTAAAATTAATTATAAAAAACAGAATGTCTGAGTTTAGCAGTTAAAACATAATTTTTTTTCACGAGCACGAGTCTTTTTTTTTATTTCCTTTTTCAGAAAAACTAGATCGTTTATTATGATAAGAAATTTCTAACACACCCACTCTCTCTTTTCTCACATAAAGAATACTTTTTTGTTTGTTTTATTTGTACCATAGGATACCATAGGATATAATTTATGAAAATTTGTAAAAAGTGTCCAAAATATAACACTATTTGTCAAGTAAGAAGGAAAAAATTTTGCAATCTGCAAGCAAAAAAGCTGCAAAAAGCCCACGTCAGCATATATCTATCTTTTGTTTGTGAAAAACAATTTTTGTTTTGGCTACGCAAGGTGCTCGCTTCTAATTAATTCCTCTGATATAATGCCTATTTTTTTATTGCAGAATCAATCTAAGTTTTGAAGGGAGAGGTTGTTATAAATCTCTCTTTATTTTAATGTTTTTTTAACATTTTATTATGCATATTTGGTAGTAAGAAATTGATCTTTTTCCAAATAAATGCTTTTATCAGTTCTGATACTTAAAGTAAATAAACTTTCTCTTTCACACTGCATCATTTGGACAAATTTTCAAAATTTGTTTTTGTGGTTAGTAGTTAATTATAGCACTATAATTTTAATTGAATAGGCAGATATTGCATTTTTAAGTATAAAAATAATTAAAACTACTGTACTGTATCTTTTGGAACGAGTGAATATTAACGTCGCACTGTTCAGCTACATGAGGGCTTTTGGCAACGGACCACGTAATTTTGAACCATGGTCAAGTGACGTGGACTACACCTGATCTGGCACCCTCTTCTCCTAACTACCACACCACACCAACTTAGAAGGAATATTCTACCAATACTTAGCAGGAATATTCTTTGAAAGCCGCTCTTCCAAGATATATAGCAGCACGGGTTCCATGATGAGTATTTTAGCGGAAAAAATAGTTTGTCAAAATTTAGGTGTCTTATTTTTTGTATGTTAATGAAGACCTTAGAAAATTATTTGACTACTTATTTTAAGTGAACGGTATATATAATTAATTTTACACAGTGAATATCTTTAATTAATTTATTAGCTCTAACGGATTAAATTTTCCAAAGTGAGTATTTTGATTATGTATATCCCTTAATTTTAAATGTAGTGATCCAAAAAAAAATATTTTATGAAAAATGCAGTAAATCATAATGCGATTGGATAAAGTATTAACGTGCATCGCACCCCTACACGGCGGGTCTTACAAAGCTCTAATAAAGCTCGAGTTATGAAAGTAGCTAGGCATTTGCCAACTTTACTCTATCGTTAACATTTCGCTATGTTTTTTATTGAATCGTCATTATAATTTAATAAACGGCGTTGCTTGCTAAAATAAATACTACAGAAAGTAATATTAATGTATTATACTTTCAGATAAAAATTATTTACACTATTTTAAGCGTTCATTACACAAAACTTTTAACAATGTGTTTCTTTTGCTGAGCAGAGATCAGCTTAGGATGGTATTTTCAAAATTCGACCCTCAAGAGTGTTAGGAGAGTTATAAATAAAAAAAAATATCCTTTTTATCAGCTTAAATCTACATACTTAAAATTTAACAAAGGTGTTTTATTTCTCTCTTTTTTTGTTTTTGTTTTGCTGAGATACGCAAAAAAAAGCTTTTTTTGTTTAATTTGCAATTCACGTAAAATTAACTCATTATAAACTTCTTTATCCTTCAATCTGTGTTGTTTAATTTTTCAGTTCACCCGTGCGAAGAACGGGTATACCAGCTAGTAATAAATAAAAAATTATAAACAATTTTTATAGCACATAAATACTTTATACTTAAACGTTATATGTAACTTAATCACTACTGATATTTATTTTTTAAATGTAAAATTACGTATTCTTACTTTATATATATATATATAGCTATTCGAATTCTTTTACAACAACAGTGTTACAAGAAGTTGAGTGGCATTTTTTACTCTTTGCCATTAAGTGTGGCTTGAATGTTTTTCTTTCGTTTTATTTTTAAAATTATTTCAATTTCTTATTTCCGTTTTGCTATCTAGAATAATATTGTTATTTCCGTTTTGCCATCGCTATAATTATTTTTTTTCCTTATTGCCATCAAGGTATTAATTTCTATTTTCCGTTTTGCCAATACAGCTAAAAGTTTTTTTATCCCGCTTCTCTATTCCTAGAAAAAAATATTTCTTTTTTTTTTTTCGTAATTGCCAACGCAGAAATGAATTTCTACTTCCTGTTTGTATTTTCAGAAATAAATTTGATTTTTCTCCGTTTTTTTAATAAAACAATTCTATTTATGTTATTAAGCTGTATCGTTTGCAATTCAATTTTTAAAACTATAATCGTGAATTTAAATTTTATATTTTTCCCTTCCTTTTTTTTTTTGCTTTTGCTTAAATTTGTTTTCTGAATATGAAAAAATTTCTTAGTTAAATTTTACTGTTTTTTTTTTTTTGCTAATAAGTTTTTCTTGAAGCAAAGTTGATAAATGGGGGTTGCTTTATTATAAAAAGTTAACAGATTGTCTAAAAAGATGATTTTCAGTATTTCGTATTCCTTTTCAGTTAGGAATTCTTTTTTGTTGTTTATTTTTAATAATTTTTCTGCAGTGAAATAGAGTGGCTTTAAATGAATTTTTATAACTATAATATTGTGCAAGTTTAAATTTATCTTTTGTTTATGCTCTTTACATTAATGTGTTTTTGTCCGCAGCAAAAAAAAATGCTTCATAAACTTTTATTGTTTATTTTTGCTAATTATTTTTTACAAGATTAATCTTTTTGCTGGGGAAAAATTCACTTTATTTGATTAAATTTATAAATCAACGATCTCAGAGGAGATTTTATTTTTTACATTCTTTTTATTGGTTTTTTTTTTTTTTTAATTTTTCTACTTTCATTTCTTACTTTTGTACATACTTTACATTTTGTACTTTCCTTACTCGCATTCTGTACTGAAAAAATTCATACATATATTTCATTTAACATACATTTTGAAAATTACATGATTGTTTCATCTTTAATCATCAATATTTTATGAGCCAGCCATTTGCTTTAATTATGGTTCTATTTTTGTTATGAAACACACTAACTTCACAAGAAGTTCTTTCATGACCACATGGTTGAAAGAAAATATCAAAACCAATTAACTCAAGTTTTTTTTAAGCTTTTTTTCTTAGAGATATTACAATCAACTTTATTCCCTAGGTTTGTTATAGGGCAGTGTTTCTCAAACTGTGGGGGGCGCGAGCATATCGAAAATAAAAGATTTCAAAATAATTAATTTACTGGAATGAATTAAAACAAAATACTTTCAGACATAATAAAAAATGCACTTTTACTCTGATATAATTTGTAGGCGCGCGCACGCGATATTAATTCAGCAAAAATAAAAACTTCTTCAATACCTAATTAACTATCTTTGATTCTATAACCAAATAAAAAAACTTTTATTTTATTTGCTGTAATCCCATGATGAGAGATTTTTTTTATTACGCTTTCTGTTTAAACCTAACATACAACTCTTTCAGAGAAAAAACAGATACCAGACGCAGAATCGAAAAAATTTAGGAACATAAAAAATTCATCACTGTCGTTATTTTTGAAATACTGCACATTATAGCTGTAATCTGTTTAACCTTCTAAGTTATTGGTACAGTTAGTTATGACCCCTCTCTTATGTGTTTGTTTCTCATTTAGGGAAGTTGTAAGTAATGCATTTCTCTGTTACGCTTTTTTCCATGCAAAAGAGTTTTATGATATTTGAAAAACCATGGAGAACACACACACTTCGAAGAATTACTTGGCCAAGACTTATTTTTACGAATATTCTATACATATACAGCATAACGCGAAAAACGTTTTACACAATTTCATATAATCATAATGAATACACTTTTTACCCGCGCGGGACGCATAAATTACGAAATCGTTAATTCTGGCAAAACTGTTTATTTGTTACCAAAGAAAAATTGAAAAGTCCTTGAAAGTAGGTAAGTAAACTTTCTCTTAATTAAATTATTCACTGGAATCACGATTTGTATCGTGTACAATAAAATAATTATATATATATATATATATATATATATATATATATATATATATATATATATATATATATAAAAGGATTAGTGTGACTCAATAACCCCGCTCGACCGTATCGAGTGCACACCTGCTCCCGGTTAAAACATGTTGATTGATTGATTGATTGAATTGAATGAATATTAACGTCGCACTGTTCAGCTACACGAGGGCTTTTGGCGATGGACCACTAAAACATGTTGAAGTCTTTTCGCTTTAAATATTAAAAATAATACAGTTATTCTTCATCGGAATTTTATAATATTGTTCATTATTTAACATCAATTATAAATGCTAATTCTGTGAGGCTTAAAATTACCCCATTCGCTTAAAACTAACTATAATTTAAGCAACCATTTTTAAAAAAATCGTTTTACATTTTTGTAAACATTGTCGAGCATTTGGCTTTGCACTCCTTACAATTCAGCTATTATATCAATAATGTTTTATTTTCTTGTAAATGAACTCGTGCAAGGAGCGGGCACTTCACCCGGTATACTTTTAATGTATCAGTGCTGCACAGAGTATTTTATAACTAATTAATTAATACTAAATTAAGAGCAAGTTTAATAAGTATTAACGACTTCCATTTGCTTGTCTTGCAAAGCAAAGTTTTTAAAAGGAAAATGCTTATGATTAGAAATTCACCCTCTGAGTTCTTTTTCTATATTTAGCAGATATCTATATTTTGTCTTCTAAGCAGCCACCGCATTTTGCAATATGTTCAATTCAAAAGTTAGAGAAAGGAAAAATAACATAATAATTATCCTATTATTTTATTTATTTATTTATTTAAGATCGCCTATTGTAGCTTTAGCGTCAAAGTGCATTATTATTGCATTCAGTACATTATTAATGTATAAGGGGGCGCGATAAAAATTGTGATCGAAAAGGGGGCGCTAGTAAAGGAGAATGGCATAGTCAACTCATTCAATTCACATAATTGTCTTCGAATCATTTCTGGGCTACATTTGTGCTTTGATTTGGAACTTTATTGTCCAGGTGAATCCACGACTGATCAAAAAGATCACCCACGGCAGCTATTTATTTTGTATTATTTTGCAGTATTCCCTCGTTTTCCCTGATCTTCTCACTTCGAGAAGCTTTTCAACAACACGAGAATACATGCATCCCCATATCATCACTTCCGTCAGATACTTCATTGTGGGCTTCAGATACTGATGGCTAAATTCTTTACCAGTGTGTCTGTCGTCTTACGTAGGGTCTATTTTTGTTATCTGAAAAAAAAACTGTGACTTTCATCACCAATTATTATCTTTTCTATGTCTTTAACAGTCCGTAATGAATGATCCCTTATCCACGCTAGTCAGTCAGTTATGGTTTGAGGCTAGCTTTGAAGCCTAGTAAACCAATTTCCAGAAGTCTTCCTCTCATAATTCATGAGCAAACATTCACATTCGATGGCAAAATTGTTATTTCAAAACCTGTGGTGAATAAAGCCCTTTATTTTAAGTTTTTTTCTGTATATGGCTGAGTATTGGTATTTCTACCTTTCCAGACCTAGTACATTCCCCAGGAGCTGGTATCACTTTTGAGTGCGGCACTACTTCGGCGATACCAATTACTGCAAGTAATTTTGACGCCCAGTTTCTTCCCCAGAGGGAAACATCTGAGCTCTGCCAATGCGAAATTTGTACTTAGGAATTTTTTTGCCGAGAGCATCTAAGCCAAACGGACACTCAAGGGATCTTTTTCATGCCGTATAATCATACGACATGGCCGCTGTCGATCTTCTGCATCAGGGAGATCCATCGACTTGGACTAAGGTCGAACTTGCAAACTTGGGTACAGAAGGCCATCGACAAACCAACGACACCACCCATCCGGCACTTATTCAAAGTGAAATCGTATGCAATACCCTATTTTCACGTAAAGTTGTTTTTCTTGGGTCATCAGATTGCTTCCTATACATAATTGAATTTGTTTCAAAATATTTTTACAACGTTTTCACGACAGTAGAAAGAGCACATGGTACTTCAAAAGCAATTAGATGCATAGAATAATCTTCTTCCTTCAAAAGTATCATTTTGTGTTGTTGTTGTTTTCTAATGCCACCTGTCTGACGTAGTCAGATCGAGGCCCGCGAAATTCATCGTGGCATGGGCAAGAGGTACGCCTGTCGTTGGCCTTGAGCACCATACAGGTGACAGTACGATTTAGCTCGGCGAAATTCCCCGAAGGAACGATAGATGGCGGCACAACCTCTATCTCCCCCTCCACAATTTCTGCATGTAAACTGAAGGGGAGGGAAATATTCTCCAGTCCCTGCGCTCGTGATTAAGCCCACAAGACTACGGACCCACTGATTTAACGAGCACGTACTCCGTGTGTACTCGGAGGGTGTTTGGTGGCATCGGGTATCGAACTCCATGCCTTCCGGTCTGGAGTCCGATGCTCTAACCACTAGGCTTTTGTATCTTCCATTATAACGTGAAAAGGAAAATTTACCCATAATCCTAATATTATCCCCCACACACTTCAAATCGCAACAGACAATTGCTTTCAATACACTAAAACATGCTGTATACATGCTACTAGTATTCTGCATCTACAAAAAGAAGAGAAATTCTACAATGGCATTTAAACATTACTCTTAAGCCATTATGAGACAGTCGCTGGGAAGAAGTCACAATAGATTCCTTAAAGCTATATATACACAATTTAAATAAACTTGTAATATCTGGAAGAATTTATTGATGTAAGTAAAACAATAATAGCCAAGAGTTTATTGGATTCAATACAAGAAATGTCATTTATTTTATGTTTACTAGTATGGTTTACAATATTCTTTAAAGTTAATACTATCAATAAACTATCTCAATCAAAAATAATGGTTTGGTCGGTTTTTAATTTGTCAATAAAATTAAAACTGACAACCTAAATTTAAGAGGGGACACAAGGTTGTCCAGTGGCCATGGCCGTGGACTCTTGGCCGATGTGTCAGGAGTTAGAGCACTGTATCACTGAAGACCCGCCGAGTAGAGGGGCTGGTGCACGTTTAACCTGTCGTAGCTCAGACTCCTCCCGTTGGCGTGATGCGGGATTTCGGAGAGTGGAAAGTTAATAAGCACTTATTCACCCGAACTTTAACACATGCTAAAACGAACATAAAAGCTATCACGTAATTTGAGTGGCCGCGGTAGCCTAGTGGTTAAGGTAACGGACTCTTGGCTGGCGTAACATGAATTCGAGCCTAGTACCGCTGAAGACACGCCGTGTAGGGAAGCGATGCACGTTAAATCTGTCGAGAGCTCAAACGTCCTCCCGTTGGTGTGGTGTGGTAGTTAGGAAAAGAGGGTGCCAACTCAGGTGCCATCCTCGTCCCTTGACAATGGTTAAAAATTACGAGGTCTGTCGCCAAACGCCTTTGAGTAGCTGAACAATGCGACGATAATTTTCACTCACTCACTTAATCAGCATGTAATTTGAATATTTCGAAACATTTTCCTGAAAAAAATCGAAAATGCTTACATTTCAAAATATACAATGAAGTTATAGAAAACTTGGTACAAGAATTTTGTTATGTTATTATTTTTAACGCTGAAATTGAAATTGTTATTGTAAAAATAGAAGATAGATTTAAAGTTATACCAAACATATTATTTCTGATTTCAAATTAAATACTGATATAGAAACCTAAGAAAAACACGATTTAGAAAACTATTTCGAAAGCTGTATAAGGTTTTATAACGAAGATGTAGATTAAAACCTAATCCAGAAAAAGGGTTTGCTACGGGATTTAAGTTAAAATAAAGAATGTAAATCACGCGCAAGACATACTATAATACATACTAAATAATTATTAAAATGTGTTAAAACTTGTGTATCTTTACATTACAAGTGCTAAGCGCTCTTTCAGTTATTAAAATTAATAAAGGATTAATTTTATAATCCTATCTAATCCTTCATATGCTATCGATCAAGCATGTGAACAGAACATTGAAATTCCCTTGTTATATTAAGCATAAAAAAAATTTGCAAAAAAATTCTATATTTCTGAATTAATGTTTTATCAAAAAGAATATCAAGCATTTAATAAACATGCATAAGAAATATGTATTCGTTGTTGAAATGTTTTACCTTACAAAAAATTTAAGAAGCCCAGTGGCTGAGTGGATAGTGCATCGCACTTCGACACCATAGGTCCGAGGTTCAAACGCCGGGCTGGGCAAGGTTAACTCAGCCTTTCATTCCTTCAATGGTTTGATAAAATGAGTACCAAGCTTGTTTGGAAACTTAACACTAGGGGTTTTCGCGTCAGACTGACCACCTGATCAAAACATTTGCTCGTGCCCTTCAGGACCCAAGGTCGCGTATACTGAGTTTGGCACAGTAGGCCTTGTCCCTCATGGGATGTTGCGCCACAGAGTTAAGTTGCAAAAAATTTAGGGGTCTCAAGTATAGAGAAGATCGGCTCTGGTGAGCGCTTGAAGAAAATTAAATTACCATATCGGTTCGAAATACATTCCGTAGTAATCTGCTATACTCTCCTTCTCCCAAACTATACAGGGCTGTAGTAGCCCAGTAGTCAAGGTATCGGATCATGGCAGGCATGTCATGAGTTCGAATCCAGTGCCACTAAAGACCCGCCGTGTAGGGCAGCGATGCACGTTAAATCTGTCGAGAGCTGAAACGTCATCCCGCTGGTGTGGTGCGGTAGTTAGGAGAGGGGGTGTCAGCTCATGTGTCGTCCACGTCACTTGATCATGGCTCAAAATTACGTGGTCCGTCGCAAAAATCCCTCGTGTAGCTGAACATTGCGACGTTAATATTCACTCACTCACTCCAGAACTATGCATCACACCACAATACTGCACATGATCGATCCTAGAGTGTCGTCTTCCCGCGTGAAAAGACATAATGCGCCGCCCCTCTAGTGAATTTTTCATATTTCGACTAATACTTAACGTTGGCGTTATAAACTCATCTACCTGTCTAATACACTCATGTCCATAAATTAAGGATAATTCAGAATCACACAGAAATTGAACTCTAAAATAAAAATTTCACCTGTAGAATTATCACACACATCTTGAAGAAGAATATGCGAATTACACGAAACCACCAGATGGCGCGGATAGTACGTCACAATGACGAGAGTGTAACAGAGGGGAATATAAGGAATGGTGGCAAAGAAGTAAAATTGTTCACAAGCGCTTTAAAAGCCTTTCAGTGAAATAACCACATAGTTATGGCACACAGGAAGCATTTGGATTATTTTTTACGTGCTAGAATTATTGGACGACTGGAATGTGGACGTACCCAGCTGGAAGTATCCGAGGAACTTGGAATCGCCCAGAGTGTCATCTCAGGCTTTGGCAACGATTCCAAGATGATGGTAATGTGAGTAGATGTTGCAGCACAGGTCACCCCCGAGTTACAATGCCGAATGAGGACCGGTATTTGGCAGTTACTGCCGAAAGAAACAGACGGAGAACAGCATCAGACCTGTCTCGTCAGCTCTCTTCAGCTACCGGTACGACAGTTTCAAGGCAGATCGTGTACAGACGCTTAGGGCACATTGGTCTATATGCTCGTAGGCCTGTCAGATGTGTTCTCTTTACTGCAACTCACTGTCGCCTGCGATTAACCTGGAATAGAGAGCATGCATTGTGGACACCACAACAGTGGTCTTGTGTGATGTTTCCCGACGAGTCCAGGTTTAGTTTGCAGTCTGATTTTTGCTGGACTTTAATATGGAGAGCGCCAGGTACCCGTTACCACCAAGAGAACACCATTGAACGACACCGTTACGGTGGTGCAGGATGGCTCGTTTGGGGAGGAATTATTCTTGGTTCCAGAACTAACCTGCATGTTCAGAGTGTAACGACGACAGGCCACATCTATCGGGATGTCATTCTGGAACAACATGTACGTTTGTTTCGGGGCGCCATGGGGGCTGAATTTCTGTTTATGGATGACAACGCCCGTCCTCACCGTGCAAACATTGTAGACGAATGCCTTCAATCGGAGGATATCACCCGTATGGATTGGCCAGCATATTCACTGGACTTGAATCCAATTGAGCATGTGTGGGATATGCTTGGCCGACGAATTGCAGCCCGTCAACCCCCTCCCACCTGTCTACCGGAACTTCGTAGGGCATTGCTTGATGAGTGATGTAATATTCCCGAAGATCAGATTGATAATTTGATACTCAGTATGCCTAGGCGTTGTAAGGCCTGTATTGCATCGTCCGGGAGACATACTCCGTATTAACCATCATACTAACCATGTTATACTGTTTTTTGTAAATAGGTTCTTTTTTTAAATTTTCTCCAGGGAGTAAAAATCGCAATTTTTAGTAATTAGGTCAAACATATAGCATCTTTTTTGCTCTTTAGCTTTTGTTTAATAAATAGACTTTACAAATAAGTCAAATTTGTTTTGCTTCTCTGTCTCTTTCTTTGCCTGAACTTCATTATCCTTAATTTATGGACATGAGTGTCGTAAAAAGTAAAACCTTAGTAAAAATACAAATAGATACAAAAAAATCACTCTTTCTTTCCTTTATTTTCTTTTTCTAAATTGCAAGGCTATTATTAAATTAAAAACTTAATTTTCCCCAAGTATATTTAATTTAAACACACTCCTGTGTTTTAGGTAATATTAACCATATTAGATATATATATTTTCGTAAAGCAACTTTCGGAAAAATTATCTTTCAGACACCTTTGTTAAGCATCGAATCACAATTATCCGCCAGTGCCGTTGATAAGCAAGAAAACTTTTCTATTGTGGTATTGCCGACTATGAAATTACGTGGTCCGTCGCCAAAAGCCCTCGTGTAGCTAAACAGTGCGACGTTAATATTCAATCAATCAATCAATTGTCGACTATGCCACGAACTTCGCTATCAAATGAAGGATATCTGTGAAGAGCAGACATTAAAATGGACAATGGACCAGCCCACTGCACGAACATTCTATTTTTCTTAAATAATGCTATGCTGTCGGGCCTTGTTTTGATTTTTAGTAACTATTCGTAAGACTTTTTGTTTGATTGATAGAACTATGTGCGCTGCCCCTTGTTTTGGCCACCCACTTGTGGTGCATGCACTGTACACCTGCTAGGATCTGACCGTAAGCTAAAGTAACATGAGAAAAATTTTAAAAACTTCCGTATGTACAATATTCGAGCATCCGTCTTATAGTTTGATCTTAGCATTTTCGGACCATTGTTTCGCCAAAGCTCTCAAAGAAATGTTGGGAGCAAGATTTTCCTCGGATGAATTAAAATCTGGGCACAGTTGGTTTCTTACATGTCTAACTCCTTTTTATCATACAAGAGTAAAAAAATAAATTATAATTTTAAAAAAAAAAAATTTAAAAACACGCTTTTATAGTGTGAATCGAACTAAAAAGTAAAAAAAAATAATTCTTAATATAAGAATAAAATGATTAACGAGAAAACTAATGTCATTGGGGTAAAAGCATGGGGTGCTCTATATTAATTGTTGTAATTTCTTAACAGTTTTATTCCGAAATGCTGAGTTAGTGTACAAATATAGTACAAAGCACACACCCTACGCTTTTACCCCAATCACACTAATTTTCTCGTTAACCATTGTATTCTTATATTAAGAACTTTTTTTTTTACTTCTTATATTAAGAACTTTTTTTTTTTTTTTACTTTTTAGTTCAATTCACTATAAAAGCTTGTTTTTTTAGTTTTTTTTTAAAAACTATAATTTATTTCTCATTTTTTTAGTTCGATCTACAATAAAAGCATGTTTTATTAGTTTTTAAAACTATCATTTATTCTTTGTTGAATTTATCTAACTAATAAAAGTGTGTAAGAAGAAATATTGTCTCAATCATATTATCACCTTTTAAAAGTATTGCTATAAAGTTAATTCGTATCATCATTTCTAAATGTATTGCTTTATCAACATAAAAAATATTTAGCCCTTATAACATCAATTTATCACCTTTTAAACGCATTGCTATAGTATCATCACTTCTAAACGTATTTCTTTATAAAGATAAAAAATATTTAGCAGTTAGAACGTAATTTTTTTTTCACATGCACGAATCTTTTTTTTTTATTTCCATTTTCATAAAAACTAGACTTATATTATGGTAAGAAACTGCTAACACACCTACCCTCTCCTCTCTCCCATAAAGTACACTTTCTTTTGTTTTATTTGTATTAATAACAAGCGTTTTCCTTTTTAGGGTTGCACCTTTTTGAGGGATAGGGTCTTTTAGTCGCCAACTTTGAAAATGGAGTATGGAATTAGTCGCCAAATCTGGAAACGATATAATGAATTAGTCGCCAAATCTCGAATTCCTTATTCTTGAGGATCCTGATTAGGACAATGGAACAAAATTAGGAAATTATTGTATTGTCATCGGTCCTTGACAAGTGTTCAAAATTTCGAATTAATCTGATCTTTTAAAGTGGGTAAAAATCGGTCCAAAGATTCCATTACATACAAGTGAAACTTATAAAAGCGTGTTAAAAACCATTATGTTAGAAAAATGTGTAGATCTTAAAAGAAAATATATGGGAAAATAGTGCTGGTGTAATTTTAATAAGCACTATTTCAGAAATATTCAAAAAAGTCTTGTTTACATTTTATCTGCCCTCATGCTAAGTACATTTTTAAAATAAGAAGGAATGCTTAACTGTTCTCAAAAACTTTAGTCGAACATTATTTGCATATACCAATGCAAATATGAGTAATTCCCTGAATTTTCACGGAAAAAAAGTTAAGTTTTAATTTTGACAAAGTTCTAAATTCTTAATATTTCGAAAACAAAATAACCAACTGCGCAATTTTTCGAACTTTTTATACTATTAGCATATATCTTTCATTTTAAGGTAAAAAAAATAAAGAATATATCAAACGCAGAATTGCTTGAGAAATTTTTAATTGGCACTTTAAACGCAATTGAAAAGGGTAAAATAAAAAAAATAGTAGTATTTAAAATCATTTAATATAATTACTTCTGATTCTTTTGTTCTCCTAACAAAAAAGGACTATCTTTTTATTTTATTCTTTTAAAAGTTCATTTAGTGATGGATATTAATATTCTATTGTATTTCCAATAAAACATTGCTGGTGATTCATGAAAAATCAAATACATTTATTATCCTAAGAAAGTATTTCAGGAGAAATTAGATTACTTTTCGAGCATACGGATATGTAACAATAAAAGAAAATTTATCTATGCTTTCTATAATTAGACCAACAGCACCATGTATTGGACAACTACTTCTAAACTGAACAGTTTCGGGAATGTTCGAAACTATTTCTGATTAAATCTAATAATCATAATTATATTATTATTAACCCAATTAATGAAATAACTCTCAGATGGAGAACTTTAATAAATAAATAAGTAATGCTCTCTCAATGTTTATATTCCCACCCACTCATGAAATATGTAATTGGAAACAAAATGTCTTTGTGCGTGTGTCTGCTTAAAGCACCGTAAAAGAACGATTTGTAATATACATTTTCAGAAAATTTAAGGAACAAAATTTTATGTCTATTGTTTGTTTATATTACATACATACATACAGAGAAAGAATCTATTTCCATTATCATAAACAAATAAACTTAAAAATGAATAAATAATTAAAATGATAAAAATAAATATAAAATTATTTTTAACAAATGAAATATGGAATAAAAAATCCGTTCAACAGTCCCAGAATAAATTTAAGAAAAAAAATCAAAACTATTCAACCGTTAAATATTATCTTTTTTATTTTGTATTTAAATTTAAATTTTCCCAAAAATGCAATTATCTTTTATCTCTCATTCATATAAACAATTAAAAATGAGATAAGAAAGCTGTAGAAATTCAAAATGTAGCATTTTATAAAAATAAAAATACACATTAAAATTAAAAATTAATATTAAATAATATTTTTATAATAATTGTTAATAATTTTTATTTTTTGAATATTAAAGCTTAAAGAAATTTTTCAATTTTTTTTCAATCAAAATAAATTTAATTGGTACTAACATATTATCGCAACATTCGCCAACGTTTAGGATAACTCGCCAAGCTGGCAACCCCAATTTCTTACAAGTCGTATGCGATGTTGGCAATTGTGTGCTTCGTTTCATATAATATCGCCAATAGGTTGCGATAATGTGTAAATACCATTTAATTTATGTACAAAACATTTCAAAAAATAAATATATATATATATATATATATATATATATATATATATCTTAAGAAGATTGACTACCTTGAAAATGTC
Source organism: Trichonephila clavipes (assembly GCA_019973935.1). NCBI lineage: Eukaryota > Metazoa > Arthropoda > Arachnida > Araneae > Nephilidae > Trichonephila > Trichonephila clavipes. The sequence goes on along the minus strand of BMAU01016308.1, from coordinate 55,633 downwards.
GTTTTTCGTCTACATAAGGCATTTTTTTTTAATTTCAAATCTTATAGTTCAAACTTTTTCTTTTCAAAACAGTTTTTCTTTTTTCTTTACGTGAAATAGAAATAAAGTTATAGTGATTTTAAAAAACATCCACTCTATGCAAAAGGGCAGTAAGATAAAACTTTAAATGAGTTTTTCTCAAAATTATGTTTTCGAAAGAAACTCTTTACCAGATACATGATATCTTAAGAACCAAACCAGATAACGTTTTGAAATTTTGTGGGAATGTTTATTATACTACTATATATATATATATTTCATAAAGTGGACCATAAGTTTTGCTGTAGGTTAAATATGTTTTCATTTAGGGTAGTTTTTGTAAAGAAAAACTTAAAAAGTATCCAAATTTTCATATTATTATGTATAATTGTCTGTAATTTTTTTGTATTTTAATATTTCTCTTAGATTTTGGTTCATTTTGCAGAGCACCGTAATATGTATGTTGTGCATAAAGAAATTTATGATAATTGTATTAAAAAAATTTATACAGAGTTAACCGTTTTAGTAAAAAATTGGTAAAATTTCCTTGAAAACAACCAATTTTTCTAAAAGTTCAATGTTTATTTAAAAAATTTTATGGTATTTGCATATTTTTTTTTCTTCCTAAAAACACTCAATTTGTTTCAAAAGTTTGTTTTTATATAAAAATTGGATTCGAAGGTAAGCATTTTTCTTAAGGCAGTTATAGGCTTAAGAATTTCTGACATTTAAAACGTAAACATAAAGATTATTTCAAAATTTAAAAATTCTTGGGAGACCTTTTCAGGAATCAAAAACAGAAATAGAAGAGAAGGAGTTCTAGTGATTCGTGATTTAAAAACAACTAGGGGGAAGGAAAAACTTCTTGTCCTCCTAACTGTGGATCAATCACCATTGAGCAACTTATACATATTTTTATACTCATTGCTCAAATTGCAAAACTATAATTTACACGTATTTTATGTAGAGTTCTATTTATTTATTCTTTTTTTTCCCCGTAAAATTCGTTCTTGGCGCTCCTCTTTAGTTTCTAACTCCCACCGGTGCCGTGGACATCAAGATTAAAAATCTGAATTTTTGTTCAGTTTTTAGATCTGGCCTTATTGCTTACTATCAGAAAGGGTTTGTAGTTCGCTGGTGATTGATTGATTGATTGAATATTAACGTCGCACTGTTCAGCTAGCTACACGAGGTCTTTTGGCGACGAACCACGTAATTTTGAACCATGGTCAAGTGAGGTGGACGACACCTGAGATGACACCCCCTCTCCTAACTACCACACCACACCAACGGGAGGACGTTTAAGCTCTCGACAGATTTAACGTGCATCGCTGCCCTACACGATGGGTCTTTAGTTGTACTGAGCTGGAACTCGTGACAAGGAAAGCCACGATCCAATACCTATACCACTCGGCTACCGCGGCCACAGTTCGCTGGTCAAACCGAGGATCAATTTCATCACGTTTGGATTCTGACTGACAGCCTTGATTTAGTTCAGCATCTTTCCAAGTGGATATCTAATGGAGATGGCAAGCCTTGATATCCTAAAAATTCTTGATCGGATTTCTTCTAGTCAAAATGTACATTTTCAGTGGGTCCCATCCCACGAAGGGATTGATGGTAATGTGAAAACCGATTTCTTGGCTAGGACTGCGGCTGAGGAAGGGGTGAGCCCTAATGGGTCACCCCTTCCTGAGCCGCAAGCCGCCTTCCTCAGCAAGTTTAGCGAATGATCCTCCCTTAAAAAGATTGATCTCGATCAAATTAGAAGAACACCTCCTAGTCATCCTTGGTACTTCGGAAAAAATCCAAGAGGTGCGTTCAAGCTTATGCCTAGGAAATATCAGACTGCCTTTTCGCGCTTTATAGGCACCCATATGAATGCACTCACTTTTCGTCAAGGTCATAAGATATTCCCCGAGTGCCAACTGATGTAATTCCGAGCTAGTCTCTCCTGCCCCCATCTTGGTTTGTTTGGATTTTAAAAAGGATGAGGTCCTTCAGGACTATTCCATTTTTACTCTATTCAGAATTGTTTGGATTCATGGAGATTGTCAAACATTGCTAGACAATCTAGGATTAGCAATAACAACAAAAACAATAACGATTCCAAAGAATGTAGTATAAAGTCAAATCTTTAAAAAAATCTCTTGTATTATTGATCCTTTTAAAAGCATTGCCTTGATGATGTGCCTCTTTCTTCAGCCATACACACTTTTCAAAGTACTTCCACACAAGTTTCGTACAGCATTCCACTGCTTGAACGTCGCAGAGGAAGCTTTAAAAATATGTATTTCACTATGATTTCTTACACTATTATATTCATTAATAGCCTATTTTGCTTCTAGACTCAAGAGGACTCGATGTTCTCAAATCCTTCTTATCCAAGCGCCTATTAAACTTAGTGCTCTTCAGAAATATTTCTGGAGAGAACTATTGGGTTATTCGGAAAGTAATTTCGTTTTTTCCCGACAGAGGATTTAATTGTATTTTTTTGCACTCAACTTCACATTTAAGCCGTATAATTTTTATATGCTTTGAGAGCTCATATAGCAAGGCTTGTGTGTGAAAAAATCCAATTAATTCTACGCAGTAGTTTTTGGTTGGTTCCCTTTTAAATATGGAGAGCGATAAGCAGCATTTTCGACATATCTTACTGTGTTACTACAGAAAGGGTAAAATTGCTGTTCAAGCCAGAAAGAAATTGACCGATGTGTATGGAGAAGGTGTGTTGACAGTACGCCAGTGCCAGAACCGGTTCGCTAAATTTCGATCCGGCAATTTTGATGTCGAAGATGCACCACGTTCGGGAAGGCCGGTTGAAGCTGATAAAGACGCGATAAAGGCATTAGTTGATGCGAACCGGCGAATAACAACACGTGAGATCGGATTGAGGTTAAATTTATCAAATTCAACAGTTTATGACCACTTGAAAGGCCTGGGATTATCCTCGAAGCTCGATGTATGGGTTCCCCATGTTCTCACAGAGAGAAATCTGTGTCGCCGCATTGACGTCTGCGATTCGCTTCTCAAACGTCACGAAAATGATCCGTTTTTGAAGCGCATCATCACTGGGGACGAAAAAGGTCATGGAGCAAAAATGATGAACCGGCTCAAACCATTTCCAAAGCCGATATTCACCAAAAAAAGAGAGGTGATGCTGTCTGTTTGGTAGGATTTTAAAAGAATCGGGTTTTTTTTAGCGTTTACCGGATAACACAACGATTAATTCGGAAGTCTACTATCATCAGCTGGACAAACTGAATGATGCACTTCAACAGAAAAGGTCAAAACTAATCAACAGGAAAGGTGTTGTGTTTCACCAAGACAACGCGAGACCTCACACAAGTTTGGTCACTTGCCAAAAGCTTTTACAGCTTGAATGGGATACAATGCCACACCCACCATATTTTCCAGACCTAGCACCATCGCATTATTATTTCTTCCTGTCACTCCAAAATTTTTTAGATGGTAAAACCTTAACCTCAAATGAGGAGGTCAAAAACCACCTCGATCAGTTTTTTGCCAGCAAAGACCAAAAATTTTATGAGCGTGGAATTATGCTACTACCAGAAAGATGGCAAAAGGTGTTGAACCAGAACGGCCAATATATAATTTAATAAAGTATTTGTTTATTATACGAAAACTTTCTTTAATTTCCACAAAAAAAAAAATTACTTTCCGAACAGCCCAATATTACAGTTGGAGTGCGTGAATATAATTGTATACGATGGAATGCTGGCAATACATCTCCAACTGGATGCATCTTTTCACATTCCATTTCTATCTCAGTAACGTCATCACACTGCATACATCATTTCAGGATGTCGCAGTATGGACAGGGCCGTTTTTAACCTACTCTGCGCCTTAGGCATTTCAAATTGTTACACCCCCTTCTCCTATTTCAAGAGCATCTCCCTCCTTCAGTTCTTACCTTGCCTGTTTAGGTTTTTGACGGATTTTCCCCCTTTATTTGTTTTGCTCCTTGGAGGGTCTTTCCATTATTCACCCCCTAGACCAGCCGTGTCCCTAAACCAGCTATACTGAACCTGCAGCCCGCGGGCCGCATGTGGCCCAACGGACCTTTCTGAGTGGCCTGGTCATGGCCCGTTGCACTAACAAATTAAATTATTTAAGAACAATGCATTAAAAATTTATCAATAAATGTTATCAATTACATATACCAACTTTGCTATCGATGTCTTGCTGGTACGAATTCCGAGATAACTTTCTTCCTTTTTGTAATAGTAACGGTTAGTGATAACAAATAACATTGGACTAACGACCATTTCATGGGTAAATTTAATTTTTAATTAATCCTACTAGAATTCGTAGGTTCTTTCTCTTTAAATGAAAAATTCATCAGTAATCCAGGTACAATAAAGTCACTACTTCCTTAATGGCTAAAGAGTTTTATTCCAAAGACAGCCACACACACACAACACAAAACAACATAAAAAGAAAAACTAACTATATACATTTAATTTTAATTTGTTAACACCATTTTGTTTCTATCCTCGCCAACGTAATCACTATCCCGCTCATTCTGCCATGTTCTCTCGCTCCGCCATGTTGTTGACTTCCTTCCTCCTTCTCTCCGTTTTTCCTCTCTCTCTCTCCTTGTGGCCGCGGTAGCCGAGTGGTATAGGTATCGGACTGTGGCTTGCTTTGTCACAGGTTCGAGCCCAGTACCACTAAAGACCCGCCGTGTAGGGCAGCGATGCACGTTAAATCTGTCGAGAGCTGAAACGTCCTCCCGTTGGTGTGGTGTGGTAGTTAGGAGAGGGGTGCCAGCTCAGGTGTCGTCCACGTCACTTGACCATGGTTAAAAATTACGTGGTCCGTCGCCAAAAGCCCTCGTGTAGCTGAACAGTGCGACGTTAACATTCAATCAATCAATCAATCTCCTCTCTCCTTCGATAGCCGCGCCACCTATCAACACCTCCTAGTATCTAGGAGGTGCTGCACCTATAAAGATTTTTAAACTTCCGGGTGAATCTTACAACCCTCATGTCATAAAAGCAAAAATATCTAAAGAATATATGTTGTTTCAAAATAATTGTAATATTCATTATTTCGTAAAAAAAAAACAATTATGGATCAGCAACTTGTTTGGTTAGTCGTAAAAATGTTATATTTAAAAATATAATTCTGCTCCTTCCTTTTCCACTAAGCACAAATTTTTCAATGGCTCTTTTCTTGAGAATCTCTTTCAAAATTAGATAAATTGGCTTTTTCTTAAAAAATCTTTGCAGCAGCAACAAAATATCTAAGGGGTGGGATCATTGATAAAAGGAAATCGAAATTACCCCATATCTGGGTAAAAATGCATAAAACATATTTCTTGTGAGTTGAGTTTGATAGAATATTATATAGTTTTAAAATAAATGAACAATTAAGAGTTTTAATATTTTAACCAATTTTCTGCATTTTAAATGTCTTTGATCTTATAGTGCCCCCGTAATCCTCATGTTGCGACCCACATGAAATAATTGCCAACATGTGACCTGGAGGGAAAAAGGTTGAGTACCCTTGCCCTAGACTGGCACTCGGCACCCGTAAGGGAATAATGGCATGCTTTTTGGTCACTCCTGTTCATTTCTTACCTTACGGCATCTTGGACCACCCACCCTCTCTTTTGTAAATTAGTACAATAAATAAATTAAATCGTTTGCAATTATGGTATACTTAAACTATACTACGGGCCTTGTGTTGGGTATATTTAGGATAATTAAACATGAAACTTTTGATGAATTACGTAACAATGTCATTCTGTTATACATTTCTTATATATCTTCCAAGATCATTGTTGTAAGGTGTGTGAATATAGTGTTCACTAGTGTTTTTGTTACTGACAATAAATGAATTTTCGTCATTTGTTGTGAAATTTTTATGCGATTTGTGTTTTTAAAGCATTATTTGACAATACATTAAATTTTTCCTTTTGAAAAATATCATTCTTTGGGGAAATGCATTTCAAGTTTAAAGCCTGGCTAAAAGCCAAATTGTGAGTATTTTTTTCCTTTTAAATAAGGCACACTTTCATATTATAGATACTACAGTTGTACATTCAAGCATAATACTCGATTGACATCTCAATTAATAGAAATCATGAGAATATTAATAAGAATTGTACATTATAATACTCTAAAGTTTACATAGAAAGACTAATTGTGTACATTAACTTTCCAGAAGAAAAGAAATTGCAACCAATTAAAATTTAATCTCTTTGTGGTTATATCGTAAATGGACAATAATAACTAGTAATAATAAAAAAAAAAATTAAGTCAAGATTTGGCATACGTTTTTTATTTTTTTTAATCAATTGTTGCTGTTTGGTTTTTTTTTTTTTTAATTTTTTGAGTTAGAATATATTAAAATTTCAATCTCTATCAGCACCAATTTGTATTTTAAAAATAAAATGTTCAGTACCTGTAATTTGTTGTATATTGTCACGGAGTTCGAAAGAAGTACACAGTTCAATTAAACAAACAATTAGATTTATTCTAACGCTTGGAGCTCGATACAACACTGGACTGAGAACATGCCCAACTGGCGATGAACTCTGCTTTTATACACTTCGGAATATTCGAGAAATAACCAGTATGCACTCTAAAGAATGATCTGGATTCATCTAGAACCTAGAGAAACAATACATTAAAAACGGAAACAAAATTCCAGTCTTTGGATAAATCTGCCGGGGCCGGGATTCGAACCCGAGACCTGAGGAAGTTCAGTCCAACGCTCTGCCAACTCGGCTATCGGGACTTGTAGCAAATTATGCGTGTGGCATTGCTCCCCTCGAAAAGAAGACAGCGCCCCGCTGTCATTTTGTTCAAGGGTCTTTATTCTGGAACGAGTGATGGGTCCTTTGTATGATTCTTTGGGAGGAATATCCTCGGTTTCGATTTGCTCGGCGGGATCATGGTACGGTTTCATACGCAGTACATGGACAACTTCTCTTAGTTTTCTTTTTCGTGAAGCAGGATCAAAATCTTGTACTTCGTAAGTCACGGCTGATAAACGGCGTAGCACCTGATACGGTCCGAAATACCTTCTTAAGAGTTTTTCGGAGAGACCGACTTTTCTCACTGGAGTATAAACCCATACGAGATCTCCGGGAGCGTAGGATACCATTTGGTGTTTGGAATCGTAACGTCGACGATCTTTGTCTTGAGCTCTCAGAGTGTGCACTCGGGCTAGCTGTCGTGATTCTTCGGCTCTGGCTGCTATCTTGGTGATGTTATTGTCATCAAAATCGTTAGGACAGAATGGTAGCATTGTATCTAGTGTCGTTTCCGCTTCACGACCATGAAGTAAATAGAACGGCGTAAAACCTGTGGTCTCTTGTTTAGCGGTATTATAAGCGAAGGTTACAAATGGTAGAATTTCATCCCAATTTTTCTGCTCTACATCCACATACATTGACAACATGTCGGCCAAGGTCTTATTGAAGCGCTCCGTCAGTCCATTTGTTTGGGGATGATACGCCGTTGTGAAACGATGATCAATGTTACACAAGTCGACGAGAGGGAAACAAGTCTGGATCGAAAGACGGCTCCACGATCTGTGATAATTACTCGAGGAGCTCCATGCCTGAGGACAATTTCTTCAAGTAAGAACTTCGCTATTTCGTCGACTTCGGCTGTCGGCAAGGCTTTTGTTATTGCATATCGTGTTGAGTAATCCGTGCAGACTATTATCCATTTGTTTCCATGAGCAGACTTTGGAAATCTCCCAAGGGAGATCAATTCCAATGCGATGGAAAGGAGCTATAGCTGGAGGGATGGGAACTAAACGTCCAGGTGGTCGTTGAGGAACGGACTTTCTCCTTTGGCACTCCCGACAATGCATGACATACCGAACGACATTTCGGTACATTCCCGGCCAGTAAAATCTCTTGCGTATCCTGTCATAAGTTTTCGCGAAACCAAGGTGTCCTGCGGTAGGGGCGTCATGAAAGTGCCTTAGTATGTCTGCTCGTAGATGTTTAGGAATGACTGGCAACCACAACTTTCCATCTGGATCAAAATTCTTCCTGCAAAGGATACCGTCGATAAATCTGAATTCTTCGTTTTTGGATGAGTTGCTCAAAAGTTTTAATTTCGCAAGGTCTTGATCCTTTTTCTGTTCCATCGCAAGGTTCATACTCGTCGTGACTGCTAAAAATTTGTCTGATGTTTCCGTTTCCTCTTCCACTGGATTTCTCGAAAGAGCGTCGGCGTCACTATGCTTCTTACCGGTTTTTATATTTTACGTCAAAATCATGCTCTTGAAGTCGGAGGGCCCATCTGGCAAGCCTTCCTGAAGGATCCTTTAAATTCATGAGCCAGCACAAGGAATGATGGTCAGTTACAACAGTAAAGTGTTTTCCGAATATGTACGGCCGAAATTTGTTGGTAGCCCATACGATGGCAAGACATTCCCTTTCTGTGGTGGAATAATTCTTTTCGGCTTTTGTCAGAGTTCTAGAAGCGTATGCTATAACTTTCTCGACATTATTCTGAATTTGTACTAGGACAGCTCCGATACCGTACCCGCTTGCATCAGTATGGATTTCTGTAGAAGCTCTTTCGTCGTACATCCCCAATACTGGATCCGAAGTAAGTGCTTTCTTAAGACTGTTAAATGCTTCCACCTCTTCAGGACCCCAATGAAACTCCACGCCACTTTTCAGCAACGACTGCAAAGGTTCGGCGAGATAACAGAAACCTTTAATAAATCTTCTAAAGTATGAACAAAGGCCAAGAAAACTTCGTATGTCATGTATATTCTTTGGAGTGGGAAAATTTCTTACGGCTTTTATTTTGTCGGGATCGGGACGAACGCCATTACTAGATACAAGATGGCCCAGAATCTTTACTTCTTGGGCAGCAAAAAGACACTTCTTTGAATTTAATTTAAGACCAGCGTCCTGAAGACATTTTTTTTAGAACAAGTCTTAATCGTATAAGATGGTCTTCAAAAGTTTCTGAGAACACTATTATGTCATCTAGGTAACAAAGACACATAGTCCATTTAAAATGGCGTAGCAAATTGTCCATCATTCTCTCGAAGGTCGCAGGTGCATTACAGAGACCAAACGGCATGACTTTAAACTCGTATAAGCCTTCGGGGTAATAAATGCCGTCTTTTCACGATCCGCTTCGTCTATTTCTATTTGCCAATAACCAGATCGGAGATCCATGGAAGAAAAGAACATGGCACCTTTCAGACAGTCGAGCGTATCGTCAATACGAGGCAGAGGATAAACGTCTTTTTCGTGACGCTATTCAGCTTGCGATAATCGACGCAAAAACGCCAACTACCGTCTTTTTTTCTTACGAGCACAATGGGTGATGACCAAGGACTTTCAGAGGGTTGGACGATACCTTCATCAAGCATTTTCTGAACCTCTTCATGAATGATGCGTCTTTCAGTCGGCGAGACTCTGTAGGCTCGTTGGTTGATTGGAGCATGATCACCAGTAAAAATCCTGTGTTTCACATTCGTCTTCGCGGCTGTCGACTTGTCGGTCTTCGTGAAAAGCCCAGAAAATTTCCGGAGTAGTTCGGATGGCTTGTTTCTCTGTTCGTCACTTAACTCGGGTGACATCATTAACGAACAATTCATCTGTGACTCCGAAGTTTCTTGCTGGTCATCCAAGCAACCCGATGTCGGAAATAACACATAGATGCCCTTCATTTAGTGGTTCAGCTTGGCCTATGCACATTCCTCTAGGGATGATTTGGTTTCGGAACTGCAGGTTGGTAACCCAGACATCACTTTTTCCGTTACGATATGTGGATACCATGGACGGTGTAGCAATATTTTTCTCGAAGAGCAAATGTTTGCTGCCGTCTAGAACTACATTTATGTCTCCTCGGGTTTGATATCCTGATACTGTTATTCTAGTTAAAGAATGCGGCTTAAGTGTATAGTCCCTGGTGGCATACAAATTCCAGGCGTCAGGCGCTGTGGAGTCGCGACAGATGTCTTCTAGAACAAGTTCATTTTGTCCACAGTCTATAACGGCTTGAGACGCCTCTAAAAAGTCCCATCCTAGGATGACGTCATGGCTACAATGTGATAAAACAATAAATTCAAAAGGCAGTTCTCGATTGTTTATACGGACACGTAAAACACATTTCCCTATCGGCCGAACAAAATTTCCATCCGCAACTTTCAGCATAACGCTCTTGGCATCAGCAAACAGAACTTTCTTTAAAAATCGGCGATACTTATCGGATATGACAGAAAACGATGCCCCAGAATCTACTAGAGCACGTATCGGCTTCTTATCTATTATTACGTCTAGTTGGTTACCAGTCATCTTGGCGGTCGACGGAGGATTTCCAGTACACGCGGCCTCACCTCCTTGGAAGGTCGCTCTCCTTAGTTTTCCTCGCTCCTACGGCCTGGCGACTGACTGGATCGGCGATATGGCGACGGGGATCTGTAACGACGTATTGGGGATCGGCCTCTCGTGGGACTTGGCGTAAAACGGCGAGAAGAGTTTGGTCGGCGTATTTCTTCTTCAGTGCCAACGTCGTCGAAGTTCCGTCGGCGGTTTCGAGAGTTGTCAAAGACAGCCTTTCTCTCTCGGCAGTAGCGCATTACATGTCCAGGACGTCCGCAGTGGAAACAAACAGGTCTGTTGTCAGCCGTTCTCCACACATCTGTTTTTCTTGGTTCAGGTGGGAATTTCTGAACAGGAGCTCTGTATTTCCTGGTTACAGCGGCGTATGTTGGTCGTGGTCTAGTTTCTGTAGGTTTTGTTGACACTGGGGCCAAAACCCTTTCAACTTCGTCTTGAACGATCTCTTCTAAGGATTGGGGATCGGAGTCAAAGATTCTTGCGTCTGGTTAACTAGTCGATGGACTTCTTCTCGTACGATTGTGCGAATAAGAGAGACCAAATCAGTCTCATCCGTCAGGGATGCAACCGGTACGACGTTTGGAAGCCTTTCAAATCTCGGTCGACCAACTCTCTTCTGCTTCATATCTTCGATATAGTTGCACCATTTGATAAAACTTGCTGTGTCGTTGATTTCTCTCGTCAACAGGGCCTGATAAATATCCTCAGCAACACCTTTCATTAGGTGTGACACTTTTTTCGTCTTCTTTCATCAGAGGATTTTACCTCTTGGCAAAGTCCTAATACACTTTGTATGTAGGACTGTGTACTCTCGCCTGAACGCTGGGCTCGGCATTTTAGTTGTTCTTCTGCCCTTCTGGTATATTTTTGACGGTCACCGAAAAGTCCACTTAGTCCATTTTTAAACGCTTCCCAGGAATCTAAGGCGTCTTCGTTGTTGACATACCACTGTCTCGCAGTTCCGTCAAGAAAGAAATAAACGTTAGCCAGGCACATCATGTCATCCCACTTGTTAAAGTTGGCTACTCGATCGTACTCTTTAAGCCATTTGAGAGGGTCTTCCCCAGGCGCTCCTCGGAAGGTCGATGGGCTCCTCCATTGCTGTAACGAAGGTGTTACTACAGCGGGCTTGGCTTCTTGCTCGGTCGGCATTTTTGTCCTCTTCCTACTATTTTCTTTTAACAGTCCGAATTCGGGATAATCCTCTTAACCGGAGGCTCCTGCGAAGGTTGTCACTATTATCCACGTTTGACGTAATTGTACCCGGCGCCTCCACCAAACTTGTCACGGAGTTCGAAAGAAGTACACAGTTCAATTAAACAAACAATTAGATTTATTCTAACGCTTGGAGCTCGATACAACACTGGACTGAGAACATGCCCAACTGGCGATGAACTCTGCTTTTATACACTTCGGAATATTCGAGAAATAACCAGTATGCACTCTAAAGAATGATCTGGATTCATCTAGAACCTAGAGAAACAATACATTAAAAACGGAAACAAAATTCCAGTCTTTGGATAAATCTGCCGGGGCCGGGATTCGAACCCGAGACCTGAGGAAGTTCAGTCCAACGCTCTGCCAACTCGGCTATCGGGACTTGTAGCAAATTATGCGTGTGGCAATATTATTGACACCATTATTAATTGATACAACTAAATGGGACTTGAATGATCAGTAAGGAATGTCTATTACAGTACACATTCTGATTTGTTTGTTCTGTGACATCATCCACCAACATATAAGCGTAGAATTGGCGGATAATGTTCCTTAATCAATTTTAGATTATTTAAAGTACGTGTGAAACTCAAAATTCAATCTTCAATTATACTGAAATTCATAGTTATATTAGCATTGCACTACTGGTGTTGGACATCATTTTGAACCATGGTCAAGTGACAAGGACAACATCTGAGCTGGCATACAAAGGAAACAAGGAAAACAAAGGAATTATTTTTAATATCAAGAAAATTTAAAACTTTTCTGATCACAAAACTTTTTATTCTTCTCTTCCTGCTTTCATTTAACTACTAATTTGTTTGTAATCATTATTTGGATGATGTTTTTAAACTTTATACTTTTCCTTTTTATTTTTAAAAACATCTTTGTTAAATTTTAAGTATACGGATCTAATAGCTGATAAAAGGAATTTTTTTATTTATAATTCCCCGTAACACTCTTGAGGGTCGATTTTTGAAAATACCTCCCTAAGCTGATCTCTGCTCAGCAAAAAATAACACATTGTTAAAAGTTTTGCATAATGAACGCTTAAAAAACATTAAAAGTTTTGCGTAATGAATGCTTAAAATAGTGTAAATAATTTATATCTGAAAGTGTAATACATTAATATTACTTTCTGTTGTATTTATTTTGTTAAAATTGTAATATTCGCAAGCAATGCTGCAATTATAATGGCGATTCAATGAAAAACACGGCGAAATTATAACGATAGAGTCAAGTTGGCAAATGTCTAGCTACTTTCATAGCTCGAGCTTTGTAAGACCCGCTGTGTAGGGGAGCGATGCGCGTTAATGCTTTATCTACCACATTATGATTTACTGCAGTTTTTTTCATGCAATATTTTTTTGGATCACTACATTGAAAATTAAGGGTATACATAAACGAAATACTCCACTTTGGGAAATTTAATCCGTTAGAGATAATAAATTAATTAAAGATATTCCACTGTAAAATTAATTATATACACCATTCACTTAAAATAAATAGTCAAATCGTTTTCTAAGGGCTTCATTAACATACAAAAACATAAGACACTTAAATTTTGACATAAACTATTTTTTCAGGACAAAAATAATAATCTTTGCAATCCGCTGAAAACGCCGCCAGCTGAAAATGCATATCTGCTGCAAAACTGTTCGCCTTCCCCGCTAAAATACTCATCATCGAACCCGTGCTGCCATATATCATGGAAGAGTGGATTTCAAAGAATATTCCTGCTAAGTATTGGTAGAATATTTCTCCTCCAAGTTGGTGTGGTAGTTAGGAGAATGGGGTGTCGTTCCAGTCACTTGACCATGGTTCAAAATTACGTGGTCCGTTGCCAAAAGCCCTCGTGTAGCCGAACAGTGTGACGTTAATATTCACTCACTCCAAAAAATACAGTACAGTAGTTATAATTATTTTTATACTTAAAAATGCAATATCCGCCTATTCAATTAAAATTATAGCGTTATAATTAACTACTAACCACAAACAAACTATGCAAATATGTCCAAATGATGTAGTGTGAAAGACAAAGTTTATCTACTGTAAGTACCAGAAGCAATAAAAGTATTTATTTTGAAAAAAGATCAATTTCTTACTACCAAATGTGCATAATAAAATCATTAAAAAAACATTAAAATAAAGAGATTTTTAACAACCTCTCCCTTCTCAAAACTTAGTTTTATTCTGAAATAAAAAAAATTAGGGATTATGCTGATCACAGGAATTAATTAGAATTGAGCGCCTTGCATAACCAAAACAAAAAGGGTTCTTTCACAAACAAAAGATAGATATATGCTGACGTGGGCTTTTTAGCAGCGCACGCCAGAATTGCTTGCAGATGGCAGAATTTTTTCCTACTTACTTGATAAATATCGTTATATTTTGGATAGTTCTCACAATATCTTTATAAATTATAGCCTATGTCATAAATCATAGCCTATTTGTTATTCTGATGTATAAGCTATATTACTGTAAAGTTTCATTACAATCCATTCAGTTGTTTTTGCGTGAAAGACGCCCAAACCTCCTCACAAACTTTCGCATTTATAATATATATCTAGATATAATTTAAGAGAAATATTTTATAAAATATTAAAGTTTTATCATTGATTATAATCTGGATAAAACATTTATTATCAGCATGCTTTTGAATTTATCATTTAGCTATAATGGTATTTGTTTATACAAATAATGCTATTATTTATCTTATTACGAAAAATAGTACTGTTTTAATGTATCAACCTATATACATATTTGCAACATTAATGATAAAATTAATTGAGCTTACTGGACTTGCAAATTTAGTTTTTTTAATAGAAAATAATACTATACATATATGTATATACATGACTAATTTTAACAACCCAAAACCATCCTCCTAAATAGTGCTCCATGTCAAAGAAATCAGAGAGTTTTTAGATTCAATGCAACAAAAATTTTGTATCTGCCACATTTCTTTGATTTTAAAATGTTGGTGTACAAATAATAAATTCTGTGCACTGCATAAAGATGAATTTTAAAATATTTCATTTTTTCCCCTACTTGATTCTAGTTATTCCAAATACATGTAAGCAAATCTATTCTACCATTGACATACACAGCTGAAACTTAAAGAGGGACAAGTCTGGAAGGAAGAAGGAAGTAAAATTGCACACAAATATCATAAGAAAATGCATGCAGATATAAAACACACCATGAATATCAATATAAATAATAAAATTATTTTAATATTTTTCATAAGCAACTATTACACAATTTGTAAAGTTCATATTTTATACATTTTTTTTTTCTTCTAAACAGATCAACTTTCACCACTCCCGCCATCATTCTTTTCTCTTTTATGTTTCTTTGATTTCCTAAAAGAAAAAATAAAGGCTAATTTAGAAATTTTCAAAAAGAACATATTTACAAAAATGAAGCTATTCTAAGCAAAATATAATTCTCCAGAAGGAAAAAGAATTATCTACTCATGACTTTGATTTTGTTAGTTTAATAAATGCAAATTTTTTAAATACAACATCTTTTATAATGCCTATAAAATAAATACAAAAGAGAAAATGCAATAATTTCAGAATAAAGGAAAAGGATTAACAATAAGCAACACAATATTTAATATTTGTATAAAATAATAGAGATATCAAAAACATTTTTTTACTCAAAAAGAAAAGAATAATACAATCATGTACATACATGCAATCATGTGATTAACATACAGAGGTTCATAATAATAAAGTTCAAAATATTTTTTAGCAAAATGGATAAGATTTTCAATGAAAATTGACATTCTTATCCATTTTGCTAAAAAATATTTTATTTATTTATGGAACCTTACATACCTATAAAAATATTCAAAGAAATTTTAATATCATTCATAACTCATAATTAAAAAACAGAACATGGTTCTTATAACAGAGCTCTTTATTAAATTTTATTTTTGATATACTTCTTTCTAAATATAATATTTATATTGAATAATGCACATAATTTTTTTTAAATTTTCAGCATTATTAAATTTGCACATTAAACAAAAAAATTGTGCATGCATATGTAACACTGAACTGATAAAAGAATGACAACATTTTTTTATGGAACAATTTATGATTTATTATTGTTGATAAAAAGATAACTACTATGGATTTAAAAGACTTATTTCTGTAAACAATATATTATGTTCAATTAATAATCATGTTCATCTTTTTTTTCTTATGCCTCTTATGTCCGTATTAATTTTCTTATCAATTATATTAATTATTATCAATCATTTGTTCAGTGTATATCAAACTATATAATCTATTATTGCCATTTCATTATATATATATATGAAAGGAATATGTATTATATATCCAAAACAAGAAATAATAGATAATGAACATAACAAGAAATATCGTAATAAAAATATAAAAGTTGAACATGAAGAACAAAATTATAGAGAAATTAAAAAAAAAGTCAAAAGTGTCAGTTATATATATATAACTGACACTTAATCAAACTAAAGACATCTCCAATATGATAAAAGGAGATAATTTTAAATAAATTATTCAGTGAATCAGCAACACATTTTAACTTCTAAGTAAAAGTGCATGCATCAGAAAAAATTTAATGTTTGAGTGAAATTTTAGAACAAATTAACATTTGTCATTTTTTGAATTTATATCACTAATTTCATAAAATAATTATATACAAAAAGTAATTGAATATAAAAAAATACTTTTTCTTGTGTTTTCTCTTCTTGTGACTAAATTTACTTTCAGTTGAGTCATCAGATATTGGAGTAGGAGATTTAGACTTTGATCTTGAATCTCTATACCTCTTATGATGGGACCTATGAGGAGAGTGCTTCCTCTTGTCAGAATGTCTTTTTCTAGATGAACTAGAATGGCTATTTTCTTCATCATTTTCAGAGTCTGTTGATCTATCATGATAAGAATGATTATTGTACTCAGGTGTGGTATCTCTACGATGATGTCGTCTTTCACTAGAATAACTATGATATGATTTTCTTTCACTTCTGTTTCTAGAGTAATTGCTTCTTGATGAATGTGAACCATTATTGCTTTCGTAAAATAGCACATCTCTGTCTGCTTCCCAAAACTCATGGGTCGGATTTTTGAAAACATGCAGAAAATTACAATTCATACCTTTGGGGCACAACTTTCGAAAAAATAAACCTGGGAAGGATGAAAGATTCTTAACTAAAAAAATTCCATGAACTACAAGATTAATATTTTACATGATAAATAACCAATATCATTTATTAAAATTTAGTTTTATAGAAATACTTTAATTTTCTTAAAACACCTTAAAAGAGTTTTAAAAAAATTATAAATATAATATTAAACTATGATGTATTGAGAAAAAAACAATTCATACAGTATAATTGATTATTAAAAATAACTGTTTGTGTAAAAATTTATCTCATTCTTTTATTTATAAACAGAATTTTTACTCCATCCTATACACTTTGAAAGGGAAATTTTTCCAAAAATATTATTTCCAAATATGACTAGCATAGCTAGTATTTAAAACTTATATAAATTTATCTGATATCGAAAGAAATAATGTAAAGTGAAAAAACTGTGTTTTATTGTGCACAAACAAGAATTCCTAAAAGTAATCAAATTAAATAGTCCCTTAAACACTTTAAACAAATTAAAGTTAGCATAAATTAAATATTTAAAATTGTTTTAAAAGAGACAGATAAACAAAACATAAGTAACATATACAAAAATTGTTTTAACCCTTTCATGGGCAACCACAGATTAAAAAATTTTCTCCAAATGGGTGATAGGTATTTAGTCTATCCACATGCATTAATTGAAGCTAAAACGCATAAAAATCAATACAGATGGCAGGATGATACCTTTTTTGCATTTCATGTCCTCTGATGGGTAGTTAAAAACAGTTTTTCTTTGTGTAAATTTACAAATTGTAATTTGATTACTAAAAATAAAATTTCTGATCTTTGAAAAAAAATTTTACTTGTCTTAAGTATATTTTTCTCTCATCTGAATAAATTAAGCAAATGTGCAATTAAAAAAAAGGTTTTATTTAGGTTTTTGGAAAGATTTTATATGTGGATAGAGGCTCTATCCACTGCCCCCACAGAACAGAAAAATAACCTAGAATTTTTAGCTTTTCCTCCACACCAGAGAGAATTTAGAATCCTGTGAGAATGTAGGAGATTGGAAATATAAACAAACTTTGTTTACAATATGTGGTACAAGATTCTCGGATTCAAAAATCTTTCAAAGTAGCTTTTCTGCTCAAAGAAAACGCTTGCATATTATAAAGTTCCACAGTAAACAGCTCATAAATTTGTGAAATAATTCATTTAAATTCTCAAAAATATTACTTTATTTCTAACTTTTTATACTAAAATTAAATAAAATATAAAATGGAGACATATACCAATTTCAATGTATATTCTAAGTATTCTAAATATATTCTAAGTAAATATTCTATGTTGTACAATTATTCTATTATTATTTAATTACACTTATACTTTGTATTTAATTGTTATTGAAATAGTTATTAAATAAATGTTAATTTTTCATAAAAAGATTATTGTAATATGATTCATTATTTCTGTCCTGAAAAGTAAATTAAATGCCCTAAGTGCACAGTGGCTATAACATCTAGTCACCAGCCAGGGGAAAAAAACCCTTCATCAGATATTTTTTTGTAACTAAATAATGTTTATAGAGGATGATAACATTACATTTATCAAGTACTTTATCACAGAAAAGTGTATTTTAGCTTTGTGCCTGCTAAAGGGTTAATGCCTTCCATTCCAGAAACTTATTTAAAAAAGTTCCTGTTTTTATTATTAACCTTTGCAACGCAAGTAAATATTAATTTAAAAAATATATATATATTTGCTTCATAATTTCAAGAAGATTTTTGAAAGAAAAAAATTTTTGTTTAGCTTATAAGTAAATTTTTAATATAATGAATAACGAATTAAAATGTTCAGTATAACACACACAATTATAATTATTCAAATTGTCAAATTTAGTTAAACCATCAAAAATGAAAAAGCATTATGCATTTATGTAGCTTCTTCATTTTAACTAGTTACTTAAAAATTGAGGGGGAAATTGATAATCACCATCATTATTTGTTGAAGATTTAAAACTGAAAATGATCACTTAATCAAGAGACATTCATTATAATAGTATATTCCTTTAGGTGTGTAATTGTTTTCACTATCAAATGTTTACACAAATTTAAAGAATTTATTCATTACATTTACTCTTTTATGTATACTCAGTTAAAAAGATAACTATAATTGTAAAGATATTGATGCAAAAACAAGTTTAATCCATTCAGAAAAAGAATTTTTAGAATATTTACAAATAATTTCATTTATAACTTTCCCATTTTGTATTTTATAGCTTGTAAACTATTTTTAAACACTCTTTATTCAAAATTAAACAGTATATATAAGGAAAAACATATAATACATCAATTAAGCCAATTTATAAAACTATCAGTTACTTATCTTGCTAAAATTAAGTGAAAGAGTTTGACTAAAATATTATTTTAATTTTAAACAAAAAAAGCTTTTTTTTTTGAGAAAAAAAATGCATATTTGTAAAAAATGCAATATTTAACAAACAGCTCAATCCTAAATATTAAAAATAATAATAATAAATTGAAAATTTTACCGCAAATTGCTGATCTCCATTTAATGACATTAGTAAATTCACAAGTCAGTTGCCTCCCTGCATAATATCTACCGTTAAATGCCTGGTATGCTTTAACTGCTTCTTCTTCACTATGTATTTTTTAAAAATATAATTTTTGATATGACAATAAAATTAGCATAATTTTAAAGCAAAACAATCACTTAAAATAAAATTAAATATGAAACACTGCACATACTTACCTAGAAAACTGCACATATACATTTCCACGTAAGTGTAACTCATGATTGTTGCACACTTTAAACTGCATTACTTTTCCAAATTTTTTGAATTCTGGTAAAACATCATAATAAAAATTTTTAAAGTCTTCATATCTCTCTTTATCTTCATATTCCAATGAATTATCTGTATCAAAATCTTCTCTTTGTGTCTGACCAATACTAAAGTGACTATACATTCCTTTAATCAGAATAGTTGTACTAACAGAAGGACGACTATGGCCTCTAGAACATCTAATTAAAATATAAATCAGTTAATAATTGATAGAATTCACATGAAAATTCAAAAACACATTGCAACTTTGATGTCAAAATTAATTTTTTTAAATTATTTCTTTACATGGAATTACATAGCAAAAGTTTTAAAAAATTACTTTTAAATGCAAGATTTGATTTAACATGTTACATTCCCCAACTAATTGACACAATTTAATACTTGTAAAAAACTCCAAATCCAAATAAAATACAAAAGTATATCATAAGTCACTTTTGCAACAAATATTTGAATACAGATTCAACAAATTGTTACAGTTATACCAACACTTCTAAAATCATGTAAATATATCACAAATAACTAGTCTGATTTACAACAAAATTACAAAAGTTTCTAATAAACTATTTCAAACGGATTTTATACAAAAGAATTCGTAAATGTCAAAAGAAAACATCATATTTGTTCTTGTTTTGAAAATGTATCTATATATTATTCTGAAACGTTATCACTTTTGTTAAGTTTAAAATATTGTACTTTATTAAGAAATAAAGACATTAAAATTATTCAAAATGTAATTTTATAATGCATATACTTACAATTTTAAGAATTTTCTTTTAAATAATTTACAATTAAGTATAAATGTACAATTCCTAACATAACAAATTTCAATGAGACGTATTTAGATTCACATGTGTCAATCTTATATGCATTCAAAGTATTTAATGAAATTTAATTGTTTTTTGATAGGACAAATACAAATAAAATTTATTAATTTTAAATTTAATTTTAATTTAAATTTTCTTAGCAATGAAACAGTTCATACATTTAATAAGATTATAAATTAATAACAGCATAACAAATATAATAGGAAACAAACTATATATATCTCTATTTTAATTAATATATACCTGTCACCAAACCTACAGCAACCAGTTTTAGCAAAAAACTGACATTGTTCTCTTTCAACCCCAGCTATGTAGTTTCCTGGTGCCATGGGATTATGCCAAGGTCCATCATCCTAGACATAACAAATATCCAAAAAAAAATTTGCATTGATTCAATAAAAAAATTGTAAAATTTATGTATTTTTCAAAGGAAATTTTCCAGACTATGCTTAAATTAAACTTATTAATAAGAAATATGTATGAAATAATGTTCTAAACATAATTATATATTTAAATTGGACAAAAAATTAATTAACAATTTATAACATTACCAAAATTTCAGTTTCTAAAATTTTAAATACAAAGAACAAAATTTTAAAAGCTTAATTTATTAATTAAATTAGAACTCAATTTGCCAATAAATATAAAAAGCCATGCATTTCAATTAAATTTCTAATTATATCATAAATAGAATGCAAAATAACATGTTAAAAAAAGAATTCAAAGGCCTTTTAATAAATTATATTTAAAAATTCATACCTGCTGCAGATTTGAAAGAGCTTCTTGCAAGGCTTCCTAAATTTGGATGAGTTATATTATTTAACATAACTGAAAAATTCTGAGCAAAGAGTTAAGAAACATCAAATGAAACAAAATTTTACTATAGGGAATAAAAGTAGATCAAACTATGCAACAGATGGACAAATTAAATACATCACTAGCAAATAACCATTTTAATTAATTAAATTTTATGAAAATTACATTTTAATATGCAACAAAATACAATAATTAACCTAAATTAAATTAAAACCAAATTTTATTTAGAATTTATTTCACAAATGCAGCATATCATAAATACAGTAGCATTTTTTTAAAAGAAATTTCCCAAAAAGTTAATTTAAATAATTAGCTAAATTTTCAAAACAAAAAACACAACCTAAACATTTTTAATTTAAAAACTAATATTTCAATATGTCTTTTTATTATCTTTTTTACTTATCTATTTTTTGTAAAATATGCTTAACAAGCATGATTTTTAAAGAATAATCACAAGCTCAATTCATAAATATCTATTGTAACACAAAAAATGTCACTATAATATTTTTTAACAAGTCATAGAATAATTCACTAAAAATTAATTTAATGAAGTAATTGTGACAAAATAAATTCAATATATCATTTTAAAAGATACATCTTGATGGATAGTCTTCAAAACATTGTAGAAGCAGTGAATTAAAAATGTTGTAAATAGGTTAAGGATAATAATCATGTTTCAAATGAAAACAGCTATCATTAATATGAAGCACCAACATCAATCAATAAGATAGGTATACTATAAATAACAAATAACTATAATCTAACCTCCAAGTTTTGATATTTTTATTGGGTAGTAAAATGTATGTTCAAAAATATGTATTTAGAATATGTAATAATCTCAAACATTTAAAAATTATTAAATGTCTTAAAATGAATAAAGAATATTTAATAAAAATTAAAATACAACAAATAAATTAAACAGTTTCTACATACTAAGTCATTTACTAATTGTAATACACTTTAAATGTGTTTTCAAATAAAAAAAAATATTTAAGAAAAATCGTACTTTTTGAAAATAAATTTAAGAACAATTAAATTCAAGCAAAGAATGCATACATAATAAATTCTTTCCTCAGTAACATGAAAGATGCAATTCCGAACATGAGAATGCTCTTCATCATTAATTAAACTAGCCAAACATTTACACACTTCAAAAATTATAAAAATACTGAATCGAAAGATATTATAATCTAAATATCACTTGATTTTCAAAAGCTTTATCACAGTTAAATGTCATTAAGTACTTTATTTTATCTAACATATTCCTTCAAATGAAACAGCAAATATAAAAAAAGCTTGCACACAAAATTCAATACCTAATTTTTAAAAAAAAAATTAGAAAACTATAATTTTCAACAGAATGAAAGAGAAGTACACTAGCATTACTCATTAAAGTTATCATTTTTAAATAAAATATAAAAAATATATTTCAAATGCAGTTTCTAATGCCTTTAAAAAATATTTTATTTAAAATAATTGAATAACATATGTAAAAAGAGACTTATAATAAATCAAGCTTAGACAATAACAGATACTGTTATCACGAAAAATAAAGATGGAGAAAAAAAGCAAGGAGTAATGGATACATTTCAATTTTTACAATATGTGGAGAAAATTATAATTAGTCAAGTTTAGATGATACAGATAGTATTATAAAAAGTACAAATTAAAAAAAACAATGAAAGGGATATATTTCAATTTTTATAACCTCCTTCTGAGACTTAAGTTTCTCGTGTTCCTCCTCTTTTTTACGTTCAAGATACTGCTGATGCTCAAATTCTGCCACTATTCTTTTCTGGAAATGATCATGAAAAAAAAAACACAAAACCTTCATTTTTTAAAATGAAAATAAATCTAATAATTTAAATTTACATTTTCTATACTTCAAAATTCACTGCTCCCTTTCAGAAAAAGAACCAATTCATTCATTTCATATTAAATCTAACAATATATGCTTAGAAAAATATCAATTTTGTTCTATTTTAGCATAAAATTACTATGATTGTTTACAACAAATTGATATTAATACAAAATAAGGAAATATAAATGCAGCAAAATATATAGTAAGATATAAAAACTGAGTTAACCCCCTTTAAGTGCAGAGGAAGAGTTGCACAATTCACTCCCCAGTGCCACCAATTTTCGCACAGGCATGCGCAGCTATTTAGGATTTTGGGTAAAAAAAGGCCTGAATATGTAAATCCATCACAAACCCTGCCAAGGTCATTGTACTATACTTCAAAGCCAGAATAGTTTTACAGATACAGCAATGCAAAGGTTTGCAATTCAAAAAGGCATATGAATGCGCCAAGGATAGTTAAATGGTTAATAATCATTAGAACAATCTCATTAAATTAAAGATAAAGAAAATAACTTCATTATTATTATAATAGGTAATTGCACAAATAAAATTTTGAAAATTTATTAACAAAACATTAAGCTTAAAAAATATATACAATTACTTATTAAAAGAATGCATGATGAAATTATTAGAACTTTTATAAAAATATACTTTTTTCAAAAAAATGCTTCAATATATATATTATATACAAAAAAAATCATAACAAATTGAAAATAAAAGATAAAAAACATTTTCCATGATTAACAAGTATATATTAACACATCAATGAAGAATTTACAAAAAGTTTCCTTTTTAATATACATAAATCATGTAATACAATTTATTTGGTACTTTAGTATAATTCATTTCAATCAAATGCTTAGTTGCAGTTTTTTTGTTTGTTTTTTGGATAAAATGTGCTAAACTCAAACTCATTGGTGCAACAACCGATGAGGGTCAGGGCGTACTTTGCCCATCCCAGCATACATGATCATTGGGCGCTGAGATGCATGAACAGATGTCCTAATCAGGTGGTCAGCCTGAAGCAAGACTCCCAGTGTTTGAGTCCTCAAGCAAGCTTGGTACTCATTTATCGACCCACTGCACAAGGATTGAAAGGTTGAGTTGACCTTGCCCAGCCAGAGGATAGAACTTCGAACCAGTGGTGTGGAAGCAAGATATGCTACCACTTGGCCTTAAAATGTGCTGTGTATATATATATTCATATGTTAAATGAAAGATTATTACAGTACATTCTTACAGTACATTCTTACAGTAATATAATTACGGTATACTTTATAACAACAAAAATTCAGAACTTTATTTTCTAAAATAAACCATGTGATGCAAAGTTCAAAAATATATAATAAAATAAATAATGGTGGGAAACAATTTCTGTTTGTGCCAAAAGGATAAGAGGGATGTTGACATTTTGTTCAAAATTTCACTATGTCCCTAGACCATGTGTGTGTTTTTTTTAATACAATTGAAAAAACGTTTTAAAACTATTTGTAAAACAAGCAACATAAAAAAAATTTTGAGTCAATTCCTACTTAGATCAACAAAAAAAAATGTTATTTTAGCTACTTTTTATTAAATAGTTACAATTAATATAAATATGTATATACATAGAACAGAATCACAACATTAAGTGGTAATTAATTTTTATTAATAATCATTAAAGTTTCATATTGTTATACAAAACAATTGCATATATAAAATTTCAGTTCAACTGAATACTTTAAAACGTGAGAAAAAAAAACTTTTCAAGTTTTGACACAAGTTGCCAACGTGGTTATATTTGTATTTTTTTAAATAATTAGTTTTAATCAATTAATTTTCATTAATTATAATTAAATTATTGTATTGTCATCCAAAATAATCATGTATAATAAATTTCAGCACAATTGATCGCTCTAAAATGTATTTTATTAATGATTGAAAATTCCACCAAGATGAATAAACAAAAAAAAACCGAATAAATATACAGAGAGTGTGAGTTAATAGTAGGAATTGAAAAAGAACTTAAGTAGAATAAATAACTAGTCTGTTTTGTAACTTTGTACTTACCCTCTCTTCTTCATTCTTTTTATTTATTTGTTCCTGTAACTCTTTCTTCTTCTTGAATTCTTCTTGTGCTTTCTGCTCCCTCAAAACCCACAAATTATGTTCTTTTATTCTAAAAATTTTAAAACCACATTAACATACTATTAATATCTTGAGTGTGATTCTTGATTTCTTTGTATTAAATATGAACATATAAATATTTAAGCTCTTTTTAACAAAGTAACTGCAATTAACATCATGCTACATTAATGAGAATTTACTTCAATGGAAGAGGGAAATAACAATTAGTTTTATCACAATGCAAATTACATGAGTTTATCTCTATTAAGAATAATACTTATTTAAACTTTTTTATCTCTTTAACTAAATAAAAATTGGAACATAATTTTTTTTAAAAAAAATTCACATTAATGGAAAAATAATTTCTACCAATATCCTAAATTTTGCAATACTGATAAATAAATGAACCCAAATTATTTATTAAACAATTACTTTTAGAATAAGATATTACTGTAACTATATTTAAAATACAAAGTCATAGAAAAAGGTGTCTCTGATCTTAAAAATAAATTGCATGAGAAATAATCAATCAATAGAGCATTTGAAAACATTTTAGCATAGGTGATTGCATTGTCCTTAAAGTGTTAAACTCTGCAATGCAGTGCCATATTTGTTATCAGTAAATTCACAGCAATTAGAGTGAGTATACAGCAGATAGAACGCCACATATTGTAGTACACTGAGTTTAAATATATTATTATTGGACAATATTATTTTTGCTGTACTTAAGGAGGTCCCCCAGCAAACAAAACCATTGTTCATTGGTTTAATCAGTTTAAAGATACCAAAAATATAAACATTAAGAAATCTTGAGACATGCAATGCACACCAGAAGAGAATGAGGAACATCAGAGACTATCTTGTTTATACAGCCCCAGAAGTACATGGCATGACACAGTTTAGGACTAACTGTGTCATGCCATTATACCAAAAACTATAATTCCAAAATGTGCTTCATAGCACTTGCTTACAGAATTCAAATAAAGTAGGAAATTAAGGAAATTGATGCAAATGTGCTTCATAGCATTTGCTTACAGAATTCAAATAAAGTAGGAAATTAAGGAAATTGATGCAAATGTGCTGAATTTTCGATGAAGATGGTGAATAGAGTTGATGACAATGAAAATTATCTAAAAAGAATATGTTTTAGTGATGAGGTAACATTTTACATCAATGGTTGTGTTAACAATCACAACTGCTAAATATGGAGAGCTCAGCAACTTAATGAGGTTTTTCATAGTACTTGTGTTCAACAAAGATTAATGTATAACCATGGGTTGATGCACGATCATTCATGTGTTTCAAGAAAAAAATCATTACAAGGGAAATTTACCTGGATACGCTGCAACTGTACAAGTTTCCTCAAATAAAGAACACTGAAAGAGAAATGAGATTTACTGAGATTCTGTTATAGGACAGAGTACCACTACACCACAGCTTAAATGTACAAGATCTCCAGACCATTGGGTTGACAGGAATGGTTCTTTTTAAAAGTTATTTATAGGAGCTCTGATTTTACCCTCTGGCTTTTTTCTTTACGAGTTGTCTCAAAAACATTGTTCATGCTGGAAAAATTTGGGACCTGTGACAATTAAAGAAAAGCATTTATGCAATGACAGCAACTGTGACCCGACATGGCTGAAAAAAGACCAACTACTGCTTACATTTTTGCTGAGCGACAAGGGAACTCAAATTGAAATTTTCTATATAATATAAAAGAAACTCAGATTTTCCTATCCAACAGTGTAAAAACAAAGGATATGTTTTTATTAAGGCCTTACTTCTTTAAATTCAAAATCAGGAACACCTTTTTTGATGACCGGTTATAACAAAATATTTTTTTATAAACTGGTACTTCTGTAAATTTTTCTTTCTACTTTACTTAAGTCGTATATTCCTTTAAAATTAATATTCAAGATAATGGCAAGTTCAAATAACGTAATATATATTCATCATAAAAATATATTGATGGCATAAAAAATGAAAAGTTTCAGCAGATTGAAACAAATTATGTGAATTGTCAGAAAAATTATTTAATAACAGACATTCTTCAAATAAATTTTGAAAAATTAATTGCTTTTTTACATCATATATGTCATTTTTAATTTCTATTTTAAACAAACTATTTCTATTAAAAAATACACGTTTTATAAAGCTAAACATTGTTAATTAAAATACACTAGCATGATTCCCTTCTTCTTAAGCAACCTCTTCATAAAATTATAACTAAAATTTCAATCATAAAGTTTATTTGTTTGTTTAAAAATTCATCATCTTCTATTTTCTTCTAGTTATTAAAATGTTCAACTTTGACTCTTGTTAGTACAGTTCTCAAAAAGTATTCAAAAATTTTATATAAATCATTTTTTATTTTCTAATAATTTTTTAAAAAAATTCATCTAGAAATTGAATTAAGATCTGTACTTAAAGAAACTAACATTATAGACATAAGAAATAATACTTCTTACAACCTCTTATGTTCTTCAAATTCCTCATATAGTTGAGCATTTCTTCGTCTGTCTTCTTCTCTTTCTTTATAGCTGGGTGAATTTTCTCTGCGCTGTTGTTCTATTAAAAGTATCAAGTTACAAAAAAATCACAAAAATAAATATAAAAAGCATTAATATACAAATTATTGATTACCTAATAATTCTTGTTGTTCTCTTTCTTTAGCTAATTGTTGCCTCTTTCTTTTACGTCTAAATTTTTTCAGCAATGCACGAAATTGTTTATGACTGAAAACAAAAGTGAATAAAAAAATTTTTTTAACAGATGCTAATAAGAAAAGTTCACAAAGCTATTTTACTCAATATTATGAAAAAAAAAATAATAGTAATTTCAAGGCACAAAGAAAAGAGGATACTTTTAGGCTAGCCAAGCACAAGTGATAAATCACCAAATGATTGAAATAACTGCACAGGAAATAAATAACTTTTATTTTTCCACATTTTGTGTGCCATTGCCAAGAAAATCCATTAGGTGAGATTTACATCTAACTAACCAAATAGATTTTAAAATTCAAAAGTCTTTGTTAATATTTAAAAACACACAAAAACAATATTTACAGTTCTGTATGAAAAAGATATATTCAAATTAATGCACATTTTTAATTGTAATAAATTTTAAAATATGATTTTTTTATTTACAAAAGTTGTATAAATATGTCATTGGTTACTCAGGTACTTACTTATTATATTGTTCGTCAATTTTTTTTAAATAAAAAATTTTGACGAATGCCACAACAGCCAATAGTGGAAAATTGTTCCCATGCATATTCGAAAATAATAATAATGATGAGAGCATTTACGAAAGTCTTTTGAATTAGTGACATTTTTTTATATGGTGAAATTGATCAATGGTATAATACATAAGCACCAATATTCGACATATTAATCAAATCTCTCTCTCAGTATCAGTTATTATTTTTACCTAACATATCAAAAGAAAATTGATAAAATTTCCAAGAAGATTATTTCTCAAAATTAATGATGGTAATAGTTCTGCTTTTCTTGATACTTCATCCACAAAATTCTTGTCATATGGATCTATTCCCCTTACATTTCAATGGTGATAAAATATAACTCAATATTTAATTATAATCTAACACAGTTGTACCCTTTTAAAGGTCAGCATGACCTTTTAATTTTTACATCCTGCACCATTTTTTATAATCTAAATCTAAATTCCATGTAAGATACTGTAAATTATAATGCTTATATCATTAAAAACACAAAAATATACCCTTTAAGAATACATTTTTTTCTTTTTTTTTATCTTTCCTTTTTTTAAAAAATCTAAACCTATTTAAAGGCTGAATGCTGGTTCAAAATTATACTTACATATTATCGCAACCTATTGATGGCATTATATGAAACAAAGCACATGAATGCCAATTTAGCACATACAACACTTGGGAAATCAGGGTTGCCAACTTGGCATGTTATAAATAGGGTTGGAAATTGTAGCAATATTATGCAAGTACCCAAAATACTTTTTACAAAACATTTTTAATACACTAGAATGCTTTAGATTTCAATAAATTTATAGGGAGTTTAAATAGCTCCATTAAATAGCTCCACTTGAAATTTCTCAGCAACATATTCTGAAATATTTCAGAAAACAATCAAAATATATAATTTTACTGTGGAATTTACTTTTCTGCTTACATACTTAAGTATGGAATTAAGTTTTATCAATTTCCAAGCAAAATGCTTATAATGCATAAAATTTCAAAATATGAAAAAAAAAATCAATTTTCAACCTACACATTTTTTGTAAATCTCTCAGTCAGCTACTAATATTTCAGTTTATATCAAACAACACCTGGAGGTAATATGGTACTTACGTATTATCACAACCTATTGGCAACCTTATATGCAACAAAGCCCATGACTGCCGATCCAGCACATATGACACAAGCGAAATTGAGGTTGCCAACTTGGCGAGTTATTTTGAATGTTGGTGATAGTTGTGATAATATGCAAGAGTACCAATAATACTTTAAAAATTAAATACTTCAAAGCATGAAGTGTTTGCAATTTACAAAAAATGAGAAATAAAAACCTAATTAGATAAAACAAAATATTATTCAACAAGATAACTAGAATATGAACTCAATGATATATTTTACAGATTAATCAAGCAATTTCACAAGAAAAGAAGAAAAAATAATAGAATTTCTTCATACACAATAGTATTCTTTTTTTAAAGAGATTGCTGATTCTTAACCCTCCCAAATTTCAAGAGCTCAATTACCGAATGCCAAAAGAAAAATCGGTACTTACATATTATTCCAACCTATTTGCGACATTATATGAAACAAAGCTCCTGATTGCCAATTCAGCATGTACAACACGTAGGAAATCAGGGTTTGCCAGCTTGATGAGTTAATAGAGTTGGTGATTGTTGTGATAATACAGAAGCACCAAAAAATCCTTATTAGAAAAAAATTTACTCACAAATTACTGTAAATACAACAAAAATTCAAATGGGAATGGTTGCAGTTAGAATGATTTTTAATATTGCTTGGATTATAAAAGTGAAATATTACTTGTACATTACTTGCATATTTTGCTTTATAAGTGTATCTTTCCATGTCTCTATTTTTAAAATGTTCAATGAAAAAAAAATTTACAACCTCAGAAACCCCAGAACCATATTCTAAACAGCTTACATTTGAAGATTTCACCTCTACCCTTTCCTCAGGGAATTTTCATAATTAAAAAGAAATGTGACACTGGCTTATTGAGTTTTATGCAATCAACTTTTAATAGTAATTTCAAGATAAGAAGCTCATGAAATGTTTTATTTAGTTGCATACTAAGTAGTATAATAAATCGAATAACATTTCTCAAAAAAAAATGCTTCACTATCATAAACAAAATAAAATTTAAATGCAAAATACAAAAACTGCAATGAAATTTTACATAAAGTTTGATCTTTTTTTATTATTATTATTATTATTATTTACTTATTATACTCTCGATAAATTTTTTCGCGTTTTCTTTATTCAACACAAAATACGAATTTAATAATTCCCAAAATAAATTCATTAGATGAAATTGGATTTTAAAATCCTCTAAAATTATACGACACTAATTCGAAAATGAGTTAAAATGAATGAGAAATTGGGTTACTTAAAAAATATTCACAAAAAATATCATGAACAAGCTATGAAGAATCTTTTTAGCATACAAAAATTTTGATAAAAACTTACCTCAGCTTAACAACGTTTTTTACAGTAGAATCCATTTTATAAAAATTATAAGATTTAAATACTCGTTTAAACGAACATTCACAAAATGGAGTGTTTTAAAATGAAAGGCAGAACATCTCCTTGAAAATTATCTTTATATTTTTAAAAAAATTGTTTTACAGACACTTAAATTCTCGGCTATTGAACAGATCTAAATTTAAACGCGAGTTAAATACAACTTTAAAATGAAGTTTTCTCGAGGTTGACATTAATTAGTAGAAAACATTGGCGAAAAAATAATAAAAGTCCTCCATTTCCCAACAAAGAGCACTGATTGATTGATTAGGTAGAGATGGAATAATAAATAATGGCTCAATAAAAGTTTTTAAAGTAGTTAATTTGCGGAAAAGTTCAGTTCCTGTTTAAAAAAATAATCAAGAATAAATGTAGCAAAAATGTATTTATTGTGGATTCACACACAACAGAAATATTTGTCATATCTTAGAAATGCCTGACTATCAATAAATAATTACTTGCTAGTGTTCGGGAAACTTTTAGTAAAAATTTGATTTCTCTTTTAGGTAAATCAATACCACATCCCCTTTTTTGATAGAAATACATAAAAGACTATTTTTACATTTCGGGAACTCTTTACTAATAAGGGTTGATGACTCCACAAAATGCTCAAAACTTGCTAAATAGAATAAATAACATTCAAATATTTGAGTAAGTGTAAGTTGGGAGATCTATCCATTCGATTAATATCTTCTGTTTGCAGGCATTCGATACCAGAAATGTTGGATGTGACAGAGCATTGTCATCCATTAACAAAAATTATAGGCCAACAGGACTCCTAAACCATCTAACTTTGAGCTCAATTACCACTTCTCTAAGTAGTTATAGAGCCTTCTGCATGCTGCGCGCTGTGGGCATTTGTCATGATTCCTCCCCAAAATGCCAATTTAAGCTAATTTTAGGCCCCGAGTGCTAAAAATCTACAAGCTCCCTTGGCACTGGTGGATCAAAATTTATTACCAAAAAACCTGATTAACTCTGACTTATCCCGTCCCTTACAAGCCTCCCGGGCCCCCACCCCAAGCACCCAATGGATAAAACGGCACTGCCTCCCAAACCATTAAACCAAGGTTCAGGAAAAGGGATATATCACAGACTTAGGAAGAATAGTTGCGTGTTTCTTCCTCACTAAATTAAAGCACGTCTAGAATCAGTGTTTAGACTATATCTAGACATGTCAGTAAGAAATACTCGGACCCATTTTTCTTGACTCTATTGAACATGATGACATCAACAATTTAAATGGGTTCCTCTGACAGCTGGATTGAGTTGGATGTAAACCACTGGTTTTCTCGTTTATATTCCAATTCGTTAAAACTTTGTGCAGCAATAAAACAACTAATTCGAGTTTCTGTGGTAGCTTAAAGATCTAATACTAAATTTCTTGTAATCGCTTCGCGATTTCTTTGAACCAATAATGACAGAAAACAGTTTTCGGATACAGTTGTTACTCTTAGTCACCGTTTCCCACGCAATCTATCTACTGATCCGGTGCTTAAAAAAGGGGTTCTTAACTCTTGGCATGACACTTAGAGGAATATTCAATTCTTGGGTGACTTCCATATGTACTTGACCTCTCTCAGTTCTACAAATTATTTGCCACTTTTGACCTTTACTGAATTATGCCTTTAAGCCGTGACTATAATGAAAACTGATAGCTTTCAGTTAAGCTAAGAACGTTCGCTGTAACTACAGACCGGAATTCCTACATGCGCCCATTGCGGACTACATAGTCAATCACCTACTACATAGTACAAGTTTGCATATTTATGACGCTAACGTATGCACAGTTCAGTTTTCTGTGTTCTCAGTAGTATATAATTACCTTATATATAATTGCATCATTGGGCATTAGATGCAATATTTTTCTAATTATCCTGTAATTTTGATTACCAGTACGGGTGTTACCTGTAGGGAAGCAATGGCTATACTTTCATGTAATTTGTATATATTCACTCTCAAAACTACATAGTAATTACTATTTGAATCTTACAAAAAAGGATTTTTCTTAAATCAATTTGTTCAACCAAATTTTAATCAGGCGAATTAATCAAATAAAGAAATTCTTTGAAAAAATAAAATTAGTAATTTTAAATTTCATTCTATGCAGAATCAACTAATGTAACTCTTTTGATGCTTTTTAAATGTATTGATGTTGAATACATAACAAACTTTTTGATGCTATAGAACAACCTTCTAAAACTGTGGGGTGCGCCCCCTGGGGGTGCGATAACCCTACGAGGGGGACGCGAGCATAACGAAAATAGAAAGTTAAAAAATTTATTTATTGGAATGAAGTAAAACAAAATACTTTCTGACATAAAAAAATTACAGATTTACACTGATCTAATTTAAATATATCATCTGGCGATATTACGTCATCAAAAATAAAAGATTTCACTTCAAGCGCTCATTAGCTATCTTTGAACCTATAACTAAATAAAAAAATATTTTGTTTGCTTTTTTGTAATCCCACGATGAGCGATTATTCTTATTACGCTTCTTTTAACCTAAAATACTACTTTTGCTGACCTTCGAACTTACTGATATGGTTATCTCAGTCCCTTTTTTAGGGAAGTTATATATATATATATATATATGTCATGATTTTGGAGACAGAATCAGATTAAAAGTTAGAAAAAGAGACGGTCTTTATTCAACCAATTCTACATCTGTTCTGACTCTAAGGGCAGGGTGGAAAAAGCACGCCATGGTGGTGGTTTCAAGTGGATAACACTTGAAAAACATATGGTAAGTATCGCTGCTTTGAAGAGGGGCTTGCAAGTTAATGCTGACATATGTTGACTATTAAATCTAACGATCTGGAATTAGACATGTTTATTGGCTAGGCCATATGTTCGGAAGAAAATAAATGGGTGATTAGTTTGATACTTGAATATGTGAACTGAGAAGAAAGATGAGTCAAGTGCTAGATAGGGAATTTAATTTTTAATCTAATTTAATTATCCTTACATATATATATATATATATATATATATATATATATATATATATATATATATATATATATATATATATATATATATATATATATATATATATATATGTTGTGATTTTTTCCATGTGAAAGACTTTCATGATATATGAATAAACATTTTGAGCCCTTTGAATGATTCTTAGGCTTAGATTTATTTTTATGAGTATTCTGAAACATGTAATGTATAATGAAAAACGTTTTACACAACCTTTTTTAGTCTTTTAATAAAGGGCAATAGCCAATCAAATAAAGTCACTCAAATACCTACTGATGAGGTTGTAGCTAGAAAAAGCTGGGTACTCAAGCCATTTACCCAGCGATATATCTTTTAGAACTAATACATATATATTCATATTTTTATATTGAATACACTTTAAACACGGGAGCGGTCATGTGATGCGCAGAGTCACCCCAGGCTCACGAAATCGTTAGTTCTAGGGAAACTATATATTTGTTACCAATTACCCCTTGACAGAGAATCCTCCAATATGACAGTCTTAATGGGAACTAAAATGAATTTATCACATATCTCGCTCTTTTTTATGAGTGGCGAGCGTTTTTCTACAATCTTAAGGTACTTGTTTTAACCGAGTTCCCGACGCGACCACTTCTGTTCAAAAATATTTTCTCTGGACATGCTGCACTTTCCACTATGAACAACTTAGTGGTTTTGATTGTTGTGTTGTACGACTTATTATGGTTTATAAATGTAAATGAGCAGAATATAAAAAAAGAAACAAGTATCTGTGTGATCTCTATTGAAGGAAGTTGAAATTGATGAAGCAAGGGAAAATCTTGCTAAAAAAATAATGCATATTAATTATGATAGCGAAAGTAAATTTGAGAAAAGCAATGAACATGAAACGAAAGAAAAATTTTCAATAACTACTTAAAGAGCTCCATCAAGAAAAATATTAAGCCATAAGTGGGCCGCAAGATACACTTCGCCTTGTCAAAAAGACACAAGCAAGAAAAAGTACAACAGAATATTTGTCGATCATCAAAGGACTGACGTGAACAAATATGTCAGTTTTACTTGCAAATAACATTCCTGTAATGTTAGCGAAAAGTGTCTATGATTTGTGTCCTTTATTAAAAAAGGTTCACACACATTTGAAATAATTTAGTTGTTTTATTGGATTTTTTCTCAAATTATCAAAGAAAAATTGAAAAGTCATTGAAATAGGTAAGTATATTTTCTTAGTCTAATTACGCGCTAGTTATTATTAAATTATGATTATTTTATCGTATATAGTAAAAATAATTAGAAAAAAAAAGGATTGGGGGTGACTCAGTCACTCCGCGCGACCATTAACGATAGTACCGAGTGCACACCTGATCCCGGGATAAAACATTTTGAAGTTTTCTCGCTTTAAATATTAAAAATACTTAATTATCCTTCAATTGGAATTTTACATTATTTTTTCATTATTTAACATTAATTCTAAATGCTAATTCTGTGAGGCTTAAAATTACAGTTCGTTCAAAACTATTTATAATACGAGCATTCATTTCAAATCATCATTTTACGTTTTTGTATACATTGTCATGCACTTGGTTTTACTCTTAAGCTATTATATCAAGAATGTGTTATTTTTTTAAAAAAATAAACACGTGTGAAGAGTGGGGGTACTTCAGCCAGTATAAGAACAAGTTTAATAATTATTAGTGACTTCCATGGGTTTATCTTGCAGAGCAAAGTTTTTCAAAGGAAGGCTTAGTATTAGAAATTGACACTCTGAGTTTTTTTTTTTTTTTTTTTTTTTTCTAATTTAGCAGAGATCTATATTTTGTCTTCAAAACAGCCACCACAGAAAATCCGGGTTCACAAAGGTAGGATGTTGAAAATAGTAATAGTATATAAAATGCTTTTGTTTCCAGTGCCGAAAAAAAATTCATCGTCCACCTCTGCCCAAAATTCAAAGAGTGATTTATTACAAAATTGCCTTTTAATTTCGTCACTGGATGTGAAATCTATAAAAAATTCTTCTTCGGTAGTTGAGAGCCCCTCTGAAGTATTTTGAAATGGATCCCTAACCCACTCGTAACTTGCTATCAAGTTGTCCAAGTCTTGATACTTGTTGATACTTTATCATCGTCTTGCTTGCTTGTTGATACTTTATCATCGTCGAATGCTCACTACGACTTAAAATATATCCATGATTTTGTTTTAATCTACTGCCATATAAATACTTAATACCGTGAATTATAACTAACACGTAAATTATGAAATGTACATTCAAGATAGGTTAGGTAGCTAATCGACTCGACCAAGACTGACTGGAATTGCACAAGGTACAGCATATATATATATATATATAAATGTAAGGATAATTAAATTAGATTAAAAATTAAATTCCCTATCTAGCACTTGATTCATCGTTCTCAGGTCTCATATTCAAGTATCAAACTAATCACCCATTTATTTCTTCCGAACATATGGCCTAGCCAATAAACATGTCTAATTCCAGAGAGATCGTTAGATTTAATAGTCAACATATGTCAGCATTAACTTGCAAGCACCATCTTCAAAGCAGCGATACTTACCATATGTTTTTCAAGTGTTATCCACTTGAAACCACCACCATGGCGTGCTT
Source organism: Trichonephila clavipes (assembly GCA_019973935.1). Taxonomy (NCBI): domain Eukaryota; kingdom Metazoa; phylum Arthropoda; class Arachnida; order Araneae; family Nephilidae; genus Trichonephila; species Trichonephila clavipes. Next base: position 19,080 of record BMAU01016308.1, on the reverse strand, counting down.
TTTACTCCCTGCTCTTAGCGTCAGAACAGATGTAGAATTGGTTGAATAAAGACCGTCCCTTTTTCTAACTTTTAATCTGATTATGTCTCCAAAATCATGACATATATATATTTACTTGTTTTGCGAAGACGTCCGTTATATTGCCCAAACTCACGTGAACGTTCGCGAGAATGCCAGATGTGATGGATATGCTAGATAGCAACATAGACAAAACTTTTTTTTAATGACATTTATACTTTTAGAAATGTATGATGAAGGAAATAAATTTTTAATTAAATATCATTTTGCAATTTGTTTCAATTTAAAATTTAGAGAAAGAAAAGTAACATAATTAACCTAACATTTAAAAGTAATTTACTTAAAATACATATTACTTTAGAGTAACACATACAAAATTTAATACTTATCTTGTTAATTTGCACGTTTTATAATTAATATCGTATTGTATCTTTAGCGTCAAAGTACATTATTATTGCATTCAATATATTATTATTGTATAAAGGGGGCGCGATAAAAATTATGATTGAAAATTGGGTCGCCAGTGTTGAAAGTTTATGAAGCTCTGCTATAGAAGGTACGAATAAATGCGAAAACTTTTGTATGAAGTAATGACAAAAATAACGTGACTATATATTTTTCATTTTGAACTTGTCTAGTACAGCTATTGACATAGTTCTGGCAACAAGCAAAAGAAATGGAATCTCGGCAAAATGTATAAATGGTGAAACACCACTGCGTAATAGTCATGTAAATTATCTTCTAGATCAAATTTCATATAAGGACCAAAACATAAAACTATTACCCCAATTCCAGATATTTCTTAAATTCATGATTAATAACTGTAAGAACATCTTTATCAATTTGGAAATAATTTGTTAAGTAAAAGAAAATGTGGAAAAGGTTTCAATTTTCGATCAGGTAAATGATAATGCAGCTAAAACATTTTGTCTCTTTATAGAGCCAGGGCTTTGCACCTGTTATTGCAAAAGATAGAATAGTACATTATTGATTTATTTGCCACCTAGGAAAATACATGGATTGGCAATGGAACTTTGAAAAAAGGAATCATTCTGTTTTTACAGTAGTCTCTCCAACAAACATATCGAGAACACCGGCTGTATAATAAGCAAAAGAATACGAGGTGTGTAAATTAAATAATGAGACTGATTTTTTTCACTTGTTTATTCCAATAAACTTACAACTCAACATTGTCTCCTTCAAAGTAACTGCCTTCTGAAGCCACACAGCATTGGAGAAGTTTCTTCTACTCCTCATAGCACTGGTGGAACTCGGATATTGTGGTCGGTTACAGCCGTTTGAATGCTTTCCAGTGTCCCAAAATGATGTCCTTTGAAGTGATTCTTCAATTTCGGTAAGAGGAAAAAGTCACAAGGACTCAAGTGGGGCGAATAAGGGGGCTGAGGAGCAACAGAATGTTCTTACTGGCCAAGAAACGGTTCACTGAAATTACTGTGTGACAGGTTTTTCGGAACCATTTTGGCGCAGATCTTTCTCATCTTCAATTCATTGGTCAAAATCTGAAGAACGCGGTGGTGTGATTCAAATTCAACTCTTCCCCAATCATTCTGACTGTCAATGATTGATTGATTGAATATTAACGTCGCACTGTTCAGCTACACGAGGGCTTTTGGCGACGGACCACGTAATTTTGAACCATGGTCAAGTGACGTGGACGACACCTGAGCCGACACCTATCCTCTCCTAACTACCACACCACACCAACGGGAGGACGTTTCAGCTCTCGACAGATTTAACGTGCATTGCTGCCCTACACGGCGGGTCTTTAGTGGTACTGGGCTCGTTCTGTCTGTCAAGCGAGGATCTGAACGCACAAGATCCCGGACTCAACGACATTTTCAGCGGTTTTTGAAACTGTGGGCCTTCCTCTGCGAGGTTCATCTTCAATTGACTCCCTTCCTTCTGAAAATGCCTTAAAAACCATCGAAAAACCTGGGCCCTTGACAAAACACTGTCTCCATAGGCTTGCTGAAGTTTTGCAAATGTTTCCGTTGCGTTGTGTCCATGTCTGAAGCAAAACTTGATAGCCCATCATTGCTTGTTGTCACTCATTTCAGAACACACAAGAAAAACCTGTTTCACTAAACAAATCACTACAGACAATTAACTTGACTCAGCAACTTCAAACTCATACTGATGACGCATCACAAGTTTACCTACCTCCCCTCCATGTCCCACTTCCCCAGTGTTGCCAGATCAAACACTACGCTACCAGTCTCATTACTTAATTTACATACCTCGTATGATAATAGTTTTAGACCACACACACAGTGCCTGTTTACCCATTGGGCGCTTAGGGCGAGCGCTCAAGGACCCGGATAAGCTGGACTCAACTAGATTTTCTGGTTATAAATTTCGATCCGCTAGTGCTAAAGGCTCATTCACACCAAGGCGTACAAACGTCGAGTGTCTAGCCAATCAGAGACTTCATTTCGCCCGAGATGAAGTCTCTGATTGGCTAGAAGCTTAACGCTCGACAGCCTTGGTGTGAATTCAGCTTTAGAGGGCCTGTAGATCTTTTTCGCCCAGGGGCCGAAATGAGCTTAAACGGCACTGTTTTAGACTACTAAGCAATCTCTTCGAGACTTTGTAAATTAAAATTAAGGGAAAGTTTAATTTCAGTGTTATCCGTTCTCATTCCCCAACTGAAGATAAAACCAAAGAAGAGAAACAGTTTTTCTATGAAAATCTAGATAGAGTTGTGACGTCTTACGCGTCTTTTTTTTCCAAGGGGAGGTACATCACAGAGTATACTACAGTTGTCCAAGATATGATGTAAAAGTTATTCTGGGGGATTTAAATGCTAAAATGAGTTTAGAAGCATTACAGGAGGATTTAGCTCATACGACTTAACCAATGATGATGGACACAAATTAATTGATTTTGCTGCTTTACACATTATTATAGGGAGCACACACGTTCTTCCAACAGAAAAATATTCATAAAGCTACCTGGCATGTCCCCATGTGGCTTGATTGATTGATTTAATATTAACGTCGCACTGTTCAGCTACACGAGGGCTTTTGGCGACGGACCACGTAATTTTGAACCATGGTCAAGTGACGTGGACGACACCTGAACTGGCACCCCCCTCTCCTAACTACCACACCACACCAACGGGAGGACGTTTCAGCTCTCGACAGATTTAACGTGCATCGCTGCCCTACACGGCGGGTCTTTAGTGGTACTGGGATCGAACTCGTGACCAGGCAAGCCACGATCCGATACCTATACCACTCGGCTACCGCGGCCACGTCCCCATGTGGCACTTATGCTAATAAAATTGACGCAGATCAAACAGAGTACCAGGCCCATATCTTTAAATAGGCTTTTATAAATTTGAAACAATAAAGAGTTTTACTTATTTAGGTTCAATTAACAGAATTTTTTAGGAAATAAAAAAAATTACTATATCTGGCACATAGAACAGTCTATGGGTTAAGATTTTTTTTTTAAATCTAGGTTCTCTTCCATAAGGACAATTTTTTTTATTTACAAAAAGCTAGTTCAACATGTCTTAAAATATGCATGCGAAACTTGGACAATGACAAAACTGGAAAACAAGTGTAATTTTTGAAAGGAAGGTTCTATGGAGTAAATGAAAACGGTAATTGGAGTATATTCAATTTTTAACTACAGAAGATATGCAAGCAACCTGACATTATTGCATACATTAAGATAAATGGAATAAACTGGTTGGCCCATGTGACCCAAATGCACGATGAAAACACAGTAAAAAAGGTACTGATTTTTAGACCAACTGGGACCAGAAGATGGGGAAGATCGCAATTGAGATGGAATGAATTGGTAGAATCCAATTTTCTCGCAATTAATGAAAAGAACTAGAGATCAAAGATCAATTACAAGTCGTTATGGGGAAAACTTAAGAGGAAGGCACTAGCTCATAACTGGGCTGTTTAGTCATTTACGATGATGAAATGGTAATACATCAAATAAAATTATGCAAAAAAACTTTAAAGATGGATAATATTATGGAGATTGACACCAGGACAACAAATTTTATAAGGGTAAAGGAATTAAACTAACACTAATTTGCGACAAAATTTGTGGTGGAAATCAATAAAAACTGGCAAACAGATCTGGTACTTTTGTAGACTTGACCGCACGTCTATATGAGTCAGACATGTATTTGTTAAGAAATGGACCAATAAGTAAAATATTTAATTATAACAGTAATCAAAACTAACAATAGAAACGATTGTATTACTGAAATCCTAAAAAGAACTACAATGGCTAATAGATGTTTTAATGGAATTCGAAAATATATGAATCGAATTTAATCAAAAGAAAAACACAAAAAGGTTCTAAGGTATAAAAGTCTTTTAAGATCAGTATTAACTTATGCATGTGAAACTTGGTCCATGTCTCAAACAGATGAGAATATGATAAATATCTACGAAAGAGAGATTTTAAGATTCATTTTTAGAGGAATTCAGAAAAATGGAACATGGCGAAGAAGATCAAATTTAGAGCTTTATCGACCATATAAGGAATCTGACATTGTCAACTTCATCAAAATACAGCAAATTAAATGGGCAGGTCACGTTACCAGAATGAACGAAGACTGCACCGCTAAAAAAGTCTTCAATGCTCAACCAATCGGCACACGAAGAAAGGGAAGGCCAAATCTCAGATGGATTGATGGCCTAGAAAAAGATCTAATAGTTTTGAGAATTAAGAATTGGAGAACACTGGCAGGAAGAAGGCTGGCTTGGAAAAGGCTTCTTGAGAAGGCCAAGGTCCACCCTGGGCTGTAGTGCCACTGAGGAAGGGAGGAACTGCAATCAAAATAAAACTGAAAAAATATGTCAATCTCAAAGCAAATAACTTTATACATTAAGAAACACAGTCCTGTTAACAATGAAAAACACATTGCTTTTCATTCCAGTCTAATACAAGAATTTGACAACTTCAAAGTTCTCAAAAAATAACCTTTTAATGTATAGGCAATTTCTCACCCACTCAACATAAACATACTACCTTTCAGTTTTCAAAAGGAATACATAAAGCTGTAATTTGATACTAATCATGTCTTTTTACAGATAATTGTAAGAGCAGTTTGCAATCAATCTTCATTTCTATCACTGTTTGGAAACATTTGCATTTTTCAGGATTAAGCATACTGTAATGTCGTGTATAGCTAGTCGTCAATAAATTTTTTTGTACAGCCTAATATAATATAAAGATATTGTTTATTAGCTAAACAATTTGTTAGTGAAGTAATATTATTCAGTCTACATGCCAAGTGCATATGCCAATCTATTCTATTCTCAACGCCACCGGCGTTCATCGTCTTTCCACTCCAATCTCCGGACTAAGCCCTTTTCTCCATACAAGGCGGGCTCCTCTCTCTCCTTCTCTTTTTCCGTCTCCTTCCTTTTCTTTTTCCGTCTCCTTCCTTTTCTTTTTCCGTCTCCTTACTTTTCTTTTTCCGTCTCCCCTCTCTCCTTTTTCCTCTCCCCCGTTTCTCCTGAAAAAGAACCCTTTTAAACACCAGGGGTGTGTTCACAACACGCCCCTCGTCGCTTCTTATTGGCAGGTCACCAAAGTCTCTGGGCCTCCCTAGTCTCCTCCCTCTGTTCTCTAAGCTCTTCTCTCCTAAAAAAAGACCCTTTTAAACAACAGGGGTGGGTCCACAACATGCCCCTCGTCACTTATCATTGGCAGGCCACAAAATTCTGCACACGACCTCATTAGAATCCTATTCGCACGGAACTCACAATCACACTCTCTGCCCCATCTGGAATGTACTGGCGCCAGATTTCTCATTCGACATCAGGACATTTTGTTCATTGCACTCTCTTTGTTCCTTAGAGCCATTCTCTAATCATCTGCCTAGGCGACAGTGTTCTCCGTTAGATAGGCTTCGTCTATTGTCAATGGGTGCAGGAACCCCCCGATGTCCATTATGATTTTCAGTCAGAGTGTCGTCATGGATCCGAGGACAAACAATAAACAATGATCCTTAGCCACGTGCACTGGTCATTCCACAGCTGGTGGATCGTAAAAATTCAGGGACAATCGATGGGTGTGGTACTTGTCCTTGAACAGCTGGTGAAACCATAAAACTTATCGAAAGATGGGGATTCACAACAATCGACGATGTCACAATACAAAGATAAAACTATAACCAATATATTTGATGAACATCTTGAAAACTCGAGAAATGAATTTGTTGTAATTGAATAGAATAATGAAGAATTAGTGTCACAAAAACAATGCCAAACATTTCCTGAACTTAATGTGCTGTTATTTATCTTTAAGATAATTTTTCTTTAATGTTTAAATTTTTTTAGTATATCAACTATGTATTCAACTTCTTTAAATGTTAAAATGGTACAAGTGTGATAAATATAGTAAAAAAAATATTGGATTTTAAAAGTAATTATTTATGTACTATTTGAGTCATCAGGTGGTCACTCCTCTACAGAGTATAATACCTAGTGTTATTTATATCTTCACAGATTGCATGGTGATAGGAATTTGAAGTAAAAGCTAGAAGTATAAAACTGTAGAAAGAAGTCAATATTAGATACCCACATGTAAAATTAAAATTACTTGAAAATGTTCTAACACAATTTTTTATCTACTACGCTAAAAATCATTTTTAAAAAATTGTGTACTTTTGAAGGAGATTTCTTTAAAACATACCTAAAACTGTACTGAGGAAGGAACATCAGTGAAAAAAAAGAATTATAAAAATATAATTCTTAAAATAAAGAAAAATAAAAAAAATTTCAATTATATTTTAATTGTTTAATGCTGTTTTCTGTGTTTAATTCCAACAATTTGTAGTTAGCCATTTATAATTAATAGATTTTAGCAATGCTAAAATATACAAATTGTTTTCCTTAGTTATAATGCTGTTTGAAATTTAGGAAATATTTTGCCCTTTTAACTACTTTATTCATTTTTAACTTAGGGACATTTTATCAACCTTTTGTAAGTTTTTTAAATGTATTTTTAATGAATTCAATTCTTCCTTATTTTAATTTTTCAATAACAAACGATTCTTTTAACAATTTCCGTTTTTACCCCTTCATTAAAGAGAACTGAAGAGACAAATATGTAATGCATGATTTACTATATAGGACATAAAGATGAAAAGATTCAAGCATTAACATAGGTATGTGCATACATAATATAGATTAAAATATAATCAATGTACATCATTTTAAAAATAAGTTAAATAATTTTGTTCTTATTTTACAAAGGGAAGGTCAAATTTGTTTTTCATAAAGCACAATGGTTTCAATAATCTGGATAGGAACTTGATATCAACTGGTTTCATCACAAGTATCAATAAGTTCTGAGCAATCTGCATCAAGAATATTTGCACCACAGTTATCTTTATGATTAATCCAGTCTTTACTTTGACAAAAGGCACAACAGTAGCTAACACGATGACAACCCGTACATTCAGAAAATGCTTCACGATCACAATTTGCACAACGCTAAAATAAAAAAGTATGTAGTTAAAATTACAAATACAGGTTTTGCATGGTTTGAAACATTTCTTCATGTTTTTACATTAAATATAACATATTTAAATCACAAATCTATTTTTTAGCATAGCACCAAATTGAAAATTATAGGTGTGCTTTAACTGCAATCCAACTAAACATTGAAATTACAGAAGCGGTCATAAACTTTTTTTTATCCATTTCTGAATATTTTTGATATTTCTTTACTTTTCCTAACTAAACTGTACATTACATTTTTTTCGTTGTTACTTAGTTCAAAATATTATTTTTATAAATATTACTGTATATACTTGAAAGTCTGACCTAATAACAGTCTGTTTAACTGTGTCCAGAAGATTAAATTTGTTGCTTTATTTTTATAGCTTTCTTGGTTATGTACCATATACTGATAGATAAACAGCTACAAGGGAAGGGGATTTCTGTGATTGAAGAAGTAGTGAGTTGAGGGGTAAGGAAAAAGGAGTAAAAATATCTCTTTGTAATTTTTGCCAAACATATGAGATTGCTCACGTGCATTTCTCTATTGTGTTAGAAATATTATTCTTAAATTATCAGAAATACATTTACTTTCATTTTGTTCTGAATACTTTCAGTTCACTGTTTTGTGTATTTTGTTACCTGGCAATTAAATCACTTAAAAGTGTTCATAGGCATCTAATAAGACATAGCTAAAGCAATTCTGTATACAAAAAGAAAAAAATCGCTGGTGGCAGTATGGAGATCGTTTATCAATGAAAAAATATTGTACCATATTTAACTCTGAAGATGAGGTGTTAAGAAATCTAAAAATTCAAAAGGAGGTAATTGTCACTTTATGAGTTAGAAACTTTTATTTGACTTATTATTTGCTTGTCAGGCTTTGGCTGCAAAAAATCTACCAGTCCTGAGTAGTCAAAATCCTGGGTCCCAATTTTTTTTAAATCCAAACAATTACTAAGGAAAAATTCTAGGAAATTATGAAGTATTTGCACTTCAATATGAATTCAACAACATCCCTATGACTTCAAAATGACCTATTATCCTGTTTCAAGTATTGAATACAGGTAAATAAAACTGTATGATTGGTTAAAACCAGGTGAAAATATAAATGACTAAATGTCGATTTTACTAACACTTTGAAGACAAGAGATGTAAATTCCCCTTTTTTACTTTTCAACTTTATTTGTCTTTTATTTATTTTATAATTATTAATATAACATATTATAATATATTTTCGTTTCATATTTTATTTTGCAACAAATGTGTGAGCATTCAGGCTATGTATTTTCACTGCATACCATCTTGAATTTGTTAAGTAAATGCCTATAAAGACTGATGAATTTAATATATAAGCTTTCAACTGGTGAGTAAGCAAAACGTTTACTGATGAGTTATTTCTATTAGGCAAAAAATGAAACATGGCCAGCTCAAGAAACTCTAGGCAAGTTGGCAGCTTTTCACTAAAATTAGTAAAATGTTTAAGGAGCATAGGAATAAGGTGAGTTAGCTGAAAAAATATTTTTAAAAAATGTTTCGTTCCTTCGACAAAAAAAGAGAGAAATGAGCTTTATGCTAGCAAGATTAAGCATGATAATTTAGGTGCTTATATCATATCAAGGCAAAAAGAACAAAGATGTCCTGCTACTGAATATCCTATATCTAACATTGGAAATCCCATTTAATGAGAAAAAACTGAAAATCACATTTAATGAGGATCACTATTTCAGGGTATTTGTCCAAGACTCAGCAGTTCTGAAACTTACTACTGCTATAATTAATTTCTACTATAATTTGTGTTTATCTTTTTCTCTGTCCATTTATGTTTATCTTTGAAGCTTGTTAATTTTCTCTTTTAGATTAAAATGCTTTTGCTATATCATTTTTTGTTTAAGGCTAACTTTTGCAGTTTATTGGAAATTATTGAAATGTGGGCACTCATTAAAAAAAATTTTTTTTGGATACATTGACTTGCATTTCTCTCAAGTTTGTATGTATAATCTTCATTAAAAAATGTTATAGATACAATTTGTTATACATATAATTTCTTTTAAAAAGTTATACGATGAATTTTATTTTAAAAAATTTAGTGTATCCAGAATCGACAGACACTTTTCTTAAAGCTAGTTACATATGAGAAACACCATAGTACTAGTGACTTTTTGACATAAATATCTGTTACTAAAATCGTTAAAGAGTAAATTATTAAATGAGCATTTTACCCAGCTATTGTATGGACTGTATTCTAACAATGTGACTTTTAATTTGGATGATAAACAATTGTTTCAATTTCATTATATGAAATTAATGATTTACTTTTTCAATCATGTTTTAACAATGTATGGTATTTACATAGTTGGTATTTATGGTAGCTTGGCATTTTTTTTCAGAGATCTGCTAAATATATTTTTTTATCTATTTTTATCACTAAACAACTTTTATAACCCCCATACACAATTAGAACTATAACAATATGAGTAATATTCATAATAACTCATGTTAGAAATAAAAGAATTCAAAGCAATTTCTGATAATTGCAACAAGTAATTTATACTTTATCAGAATATTAAAATTAATAAATAACCATTTCTTAAAATACTATGAATCAATATAAATTTAAAAATTGATTATTATTATTTCAATGAAAATAAAAGAACTGAAATCCTGAAGAATTTAAAGAATAGCTAAAAAATCAATGGTATAAAAATTTTTTATAATGAATCCCTTAAAAAAACTTTAAATATTGTTCAAATAAACATTTATTTAGACATAACATGGAAAATCTATTCATATAATACACAAATTAAAAGATTAAAATAAAATAAACCATTTTTACTTTTATATCAGATTTATCTGCAACAATTGAATGGATTTTCTCCTCCATCTCTAAACGAGATTTTTCTAAGGCTTGTTGTATTGCAACCTCTTTTTCAGATTTGGCTTCTAAAATTGCATGTGAAAGTGCCACTTGTGCTTCAAGGCGGCATGCACTCAAAGCCTATATAAAATGTTTGTTAAAATTTTATCATCACCCTAATTTTGTTCATCTACAAAAATTTTTTAAAATTCTTAAAAGTAACCACGATAATTTTTAGAATAAATGAAGAAATTAAACAAATCATTTAATAAATCTAATACAAAATCACACTTTATCAATATATATATATATATATATATATATATATATATATATATATATTAATTTATTTATTTAGAGTACACAATTTGCATAAGTTTACAACATGTTTTTCCAGTTAAAATTTTACTTGAATCAATTCTTCATGTTGAATTTTACAAGTATAAATTAAGTTTTTCTTACAAATTTCTAAATATAATTATCAGTGCTTTTTTGTAAGCAAAAGACATTTGAAGCATAAATCACAGAATTAAATATGAAATCAAAATTAAATATTATTAAATATCATTAAATGCAATTAATAGTCTTATAATAATACTCCCTTCTTAATTTTTGCCTTAATTGTTTCAAGTGATCCATTAGTACTGGAAAAATTTGGAGGATAAAAGCTTATAAAGGCATATTATGAAATATATAATTTTTCATAAGTATATATTTGCATACAATAGCAAAAAAACTATAAAATTACATAAAAGAATATGTAAGCATTTAATATATAACTATCAGATTTTAAAAATTAAATCTTATATATGGTTAAAAAAAATAAAGATTGTTAGAAATTTCTTGTTTATCATTGACTCATAAGGAGTTGATTACTATGTTCAATATTAGTAAATGCCATCAAAATGCTATATTTACCCTAATAATTATACGCAAAATTTTTATAAAGTATGAACTACCTTAATCACCAAGTTAATTAAATCCTTTACTTTATTATACAAATATTTGAGAGAAATAAAATTCGATAATTACACCTACCTCTTTTTTCTCATTTTCCATTTGAATTCTTAGTTCCTGCAAAGCTGCTTCTCTAGAAATAGCACACTGATTCTTTAAAACTTCTACTTGCTTTTGAAGCTCTAAAATTTGACGAACTGCATTTTTGACCATCTAAGATGATTTACAATTAAAACTGATTATGAAATAATGATAGATATTTTTACAAATTATATTTGATTCGTAAAATCAAAAGTTGAAATACACAAATCTGAACATCGGCATATTAATAAAACAACAAAGATTATGTGTAAATCTTCATAAAAAGATTTTCCTACCATAATTTAACTCTTAAAGATAGATTAAAATGCTAATAAAAAAAGTAAAAAATGGAGAAATGTATAGCATTCTTAGAAGTTTCAATAAGAAACCATATTTTACAAATATCCTAAATGAAAATTATTTCAAAATAAATCCCACATTTAAAATTAAATAAAAATATTAAATAGTTTATGTGTAAAAATTTGCTCTGAACATTGATAAAAAAACATTAAATATCTAATTTATTAATAAAGAATAAATTAAAATTTCAATTTGTAAGATTTTACTAACATTTGATAGTTTGTTAGATTCAAAAAAATCTAATCAATAACTCTTAACACTTTCCACCTCACACTGCTAAATTTATATTAGTCTTCATTTGTTTAGTTACAGAACTCACAATAAAATCATATTATATATTCAATATTATAAAAGTAAATCACAGAATATAAAAAAATAAATAAATGCAAATCAATTTTAGCAGTTAAGTTATTTTATTACTATACTTGCAATGTAATTAATATTTGCATTAAAGTATAACTATGGCGAAATGCAAGAAAATCCAGACATATTATCAGTGGCATAATGGAGAATATTGGACCCCCTGCAAAGTCAGGTTTAAGGTCCCAAGCTCAAATACGTACTTAGAGTCAGTCAAGCTTTGGGCCTCTGGAATCCCTGCCCACTAAACCCTCAAAATGAGGAGGTGTACGTTACACCACTGTATATTATTACATGTTTGTGACGTTAGTAAACTTTCCCAAGGATGTGAAAAGAAAGACTATTTACAGAGTAAAAGGTTTTTATAACACATGCATGCATGTTTTTAAAGTTACATTTAAAGTTTAAATTATTTTGATTTATTTTTCAAAAAAATTAAGGAGTTTGTATTTTTTTTCCTTTTGAATTTTTAAAAAAAATCTATTAGATAATAAATAAATGTTTCCTATGGCTTTTTGAATTTGAGATTATATAAATTAAGCTAAATATGATTCAAAATGGTATCCATGCGTTTTTCTTTCTTTTTAATAGCCTTACTTTACTGACCTTTATACTCTTTTGATGAGTTGCATATATTTGGATGCAAGAAGGTATACAAACCAAGAAGTTCAAACATGGAATTTAAGTACAGATACAGTTGAATACAGAGCAAAAATCAAAATAAATAATATTTTTTGGCTTTACAAGATTTTAATTCTTTTGAATATACACCAGTCAGAAACTATGAGAAAATTTATTTCTTTTTCTTCCTACATATTTCAATGGCAGAATGTAATCAATATGCTTTCCTTTTTACTTTAAAAACAGTATTTTGTCATTATCCATTACGCAACTTTTCTGTCTTTTTTCTCTTAGATTTTACTAAAACATACTTCTAGAAGCAATGTTTGAGTAAATTATTGCTTTGTTTGACACACAAATCCAACTCTTCAAAACAGAATTTGAAGCTAAATTCTTCACACAATTCATTAGTTCATAAATTTTATAGCAATGATAAAAATCAGGCAATTATTTTACAAATCAACATATGTCTCCAACACCAATGTTGTTTATAATTTTGAAATTTCATTTTCAAAAATTAATGATTCTCTAAAATACAACTTAATTACATCTGAATTTGAAGAATTGGATTTCTGATGTATAACAATACCTTGAAGCAATTTTATCATTTTCCCCCACTGTTGCATATTAATCCCACAACCTCATTTTTAAAAATTCAGTTAAGATGAAAAGGCTAAAAAATATGGACATGAGTAGGAAACTAAATACTAACAAAAATACAATTCAGTTTTTTGAAATATAGGTATAAGTTGTGTATGGTAATCAAAGCAATGTCACATTGGGTTATAAGGATTTAATACCATTCTTTTAGAAAAAAAATTGATCATTTCCCCTAACATGGTTACAACAATACACAAAATATATCATCCAAAATATATCATACCTAAAAATCAAAATATATTCAAGAAATATAATACCAAAATCGCTAAACATAAAATAATGCATTATAGTTTGAAGTGAAAGAGTTTATTTTCCTTTGCAGTTTGAATAGTATTTCTCATATTTGAATGTCAATTAAAAACTATTCAAACTAATAGAGTTACATCACAGTTTAAAATAGAGATAATAGAGCATTACTCCTCCCCCCCCCAGATTCGATACAGCATTTATTTGTGCAGTACATCAGGAAAAGTTCTGATTAATACAGATTTATTTGGAAAGAAACAAAAATTACATTTAAGAAAATATAAAATTGTTACAAACTTAAAATTCAAAAATAAATTGTAATTGAAAATCAATAATTGTACACAAGAAAATTTTAAATGTTGGGTACTTATATTACCACAAGCTATTGGTGACATTATAATAAATGAAGCACCTGGTTGTGTGTGTCAATACAGCATGTACAATACATAGGAAATTAAAGTTGCCAACTTGGTGAGTTATTAATAGAGTTGTCGATTGTCATGATAATACACGTAAGTACAAAATGTTCTTTATGAAACAAGAAATATTTAACAAGTCTGGGAGAAAAAAAGCCTTTTTTCTTCATACCTCTTCAAGCTGCCACCATTGCTTTTGTTCATTAATATCCAGAGCTGTTGAGATAGTTTTAGTAACTTGAGGTTTTGTTTCTGGTGTAACAATCACAGAATCTTGAATTCAGAAAACAAAATTTTAGAATATTTAAATAACATTCATATTCTCTATTAGCTTGTAAAAAATGAGAATTCATTTCAAATATGTACAAAATTAAAACCATATATATTAATAAATATACGAAACAGATTACAAGTTTAAAAAAAAATTCTATCAACATTATCTAATTTAAAAAGATAAGCAAAAGTTTAAAGAGAAGTAAAAATAATTTTACAGGAACAATTATTGATATTATATAAATAGATGATCAAATATATAAATTCATAATGTATGGCTTAAAACATTACTTTCTGTATAAAAAAAATTATTAAAACTTTCTTCAAAAATTCATATATATTCAGGAACATTGAAAATAGCGACCAAAGAAGAAAGCATCGAATTGAAATGAAATTTAATACACATAATGACACAGATGAGAGATTCACTTGATCTCAAAAACAAGACAATTAAACGAATACAGGATGTGCAACAACACAAATATTGGGCGACTTCAATAGCGCGTTGGACCACCTCCAGCTGCAATACATGTCACCACACGGTCCGGCATTGAGTTGATTAGACACCTTATGTTGTCCTGAGGCAGATCGGCCCACAAATCAAGATTTGTGGGCCGATCTCTAAATCATGTCTCAGCCAACTCTAAATCATGTACAGAGTGACACGATGGCATCTGCCGTTTTAGCTGATCCCACACGTGCTCTACAGGGGACAAATCGGGGGAGCGGGCTGGCCATGGAAAAGTCTGAAAATGACGTAGGAAGTCTTGAGAGACTCTTGCTGTATGCGGACGAGCATTACCTTGCTGGAAAATTGCCCCTGGGAGACCATTTAGGAAAGGTCCTACATGGGGTCGAAGAATATCATCAACGTAACGTTGGCCCGTTAAGGTTCCACGCACCACAATTTAAGTGGACCGGCTATCATAGGCTATGGCCCCCAGACCATTACACCAGCAGTGTGACGTAGAACAGTGTGGGGGAATTGTACCGCTCACCAGGGCGCCTCCACAACCGTACACGGTTATCATCTGTCCCCAAAACAAACCGGGATTCATCACTAAACACAACCTTTTGGCAATCTGTGACATTCCACATTGATCTGTCTTGGTACCACTGTAGACGCAGTTGCCGATGTTCCGGTGTTAAAGGGAGTGTACGGAAAGGGCGCTTGGATTTATAAGATTTGCTTCTGCAAGGTGTCTGGAAATTTTTTGTGGAACAATTGCTACGCCTATGTCTGCTCGTATCGTTGAACGAGTCACGGTAGAGTCCACAAGTGCTTGCCACACAATCCTTTGATCCTCTCTCCTTGTGGTTTTAAAGGTCGCTCCAGACCTGGTTTTCCGCACATGGGTACCTTCTCGTGTCCACTGCTCCCAACAATTTCTAACGGCACACTCCGAACTATCCACCTGGCCAGCAACACGGCACGTCCACCCGCCTGCAGTTTTCATTCCGATGATCAGGCCTCTCTCAAACTCGCTTAACTGTGAGAAATGTCTTCTAGCACGTTTACCTGGCATGTTTCGCTTACCAAAGTCTCCCTACAATCGGCGGGTAATCGTTACGTTTATGAATCTTCGAATTTGCACTGGCTTATATAGCACCCTCTTCCTGATTATAGCACTACCTCGGCGTGAATGAGCTTGCATATTGGCGCAAAACTTGGATCAGTTGCATATCACATTAAGTTGTACTTATTTGAAAAGTTTCGCGATTGTACTTAGCTTCCTTCTTGGGTCACTATTTTCAATGTTCCTGTGTGAGTATACTTATACAAATAATTTTCTAAGTAATCACCCAGGCAAATTAAATGCATGCTTGAATACAATGTCTTATAAAAATTATATAAGGAATAATGAAGAAAGCATAAATATTGTGCATTGGTCCATTTTGATATATATATCACACACACATTTATATATTATCTCAAAAGCAATATTTTCTCAAAATATTAACCATAACAAGCAATAAATAAATAAATAAAAGAGCATGTTTTTCTTTCAAAATAAATTAATTCATTCTGAACAGAACGCGAGTTAACTCGTGTTTAGTGTAGATGTATCATGAAATAACTCATAATTTCTGCATGTATATGCTATCTCCTGTAATATTTCAAAGAAAATATCATCCTGCTGGGATAAAAATTTGCAAGCTTTCATGTGTCAATATAAATTACAATGCTTATGACATGGTTTAGATTTATTATAATGGATTAAAATAAAGAAAGAAATTACCTGGACAAATCACAGTGTTAGTATCCCTAGTAATCAAAGGCACTAAAACAAAACAAAAAAATTATGATTAAAATACCTATAAAATGAAATTCTTTAAATGCAGAGTAATAAAAAAAGAAAGAATTTTTTCATCTCTTTTTTTAATATTATTTAAATATCAAACCTGTCACTGCAGAAACTGAATCAGATGATACACCACTTATTGCGACATTTTCTGAAGGCAATTCAGCAGGAGCAGAAACAATATCTATGAAAAGATAGAAAAAAACAGTTGAAGGAGACATAGCAAAATTCATTAAAACAAATCCATTAATAAACTTTAAACAACCCCATTTTACAAACCATTAATTTCTAAAAATTTTTAATAAGAAAAATTAATTTGCATTTAAAATTTTACACTTTAGAATGGAACTCTTAATGCCCCTTAGAAACCAGAACATATCTAAAATTATAATAAATAATATAACAGCAACAAAAGTTTTCATGTTTCACCATCAAAAATTTGTTAATCATATTTTTAGGTTTACATAGAAAACACTAAAAATGCTACTGCATTCTTCGAAGGTTTACATTAAGCCACAATTCTAGATTATTTTTAATCAAGAGCTATTATAAATTTAAGCTACAAATTCATGAAAAAAAAATTAAGAATTTTGAAAATAATTCTACTTTTCACTATATTATTTCTTCCTTCAGTTTCAAAGATTATTGAACAAAAAATTTATAACATTCTATTAAAATAAACTTACTATCATTGTTTGTAATTTTAACATTAGTAGCCACTTTTAGTTTAGGATGATTTTGCCGCTTTCTTCTTTTATAAGGAGTGAAAAGTCTTACTGGACCACTCTGAAAAAAAAATGAAAATAAAACAACAAAATAAATACAATATTAAAACAATAACAATTACGAATTGCAAAACTTTCTCTCTTGCATCACTAAACCATGCTCTCCCTAAAACATCCATCCTTACCTTTTCAGAAAACAAATTATAAGTTTTCAAAAAAGGTGAATCTCCTCCCCCTTTTTGAAAATATAAAAGAAAGTTTTTGTTTAAATATAACTTTTATTAATGTGAATCAAATGCAATTAAAGTCCAATTTAAAAATAAATTACTAGTCTTTCCTGTAAATTAAAATGTGGGAAATTCAATTAGATAGACTTCAATGAATTGATTTTAAAAAACTATTGCCCTTAAATAAACTGCATTAAAAAAAAATTAAAGTATAGTTATATTTCACATAATTTAGACATCATCTCCACTTTCTTCAAGATTTTCAGAAGCATAAAAAGAATTTTTAACTTATTTTTAAAAACAATTTTTCATTTTTATCAATACCCACATCTCTTACATGAAATTAATTTTACACAGTAGATGTAAAACGAGTTTCTTTAATCAAATATTTTATATCATCAATATAATTCACTAATAACTTTTTAAATTTATTACTCAACATAAAAAACAATGTTTTAACAAACATTTCTTTATTTTTATCACTTTTTAAGATATTAAATTGTATGAAACGGCAATCAAGAAAGAAATCCTAAAAATTTAAAAACTTATTTTGCATACACATTGTTTTCTAAATATATAAAGTAGAATGTTATGAAACACTAATTTTCAAAGTAGTCTATGTATATATAAAAATGGAAGTTTATTTGGTTTGTATAAAAGCAATTTAGAAAAGAATATATATTCTACTTTTCTTTATAAAAGCATAATTCAATTATTTCTCAGGCTAACATTGAATCTCTTTAGTTACCTATTTTGTTTTGGCAATGTGTCAAATTTTATATAGAAATTCATGCATTTTTTTACTGTAAAACAGACACACACAAAAAAAAGATAAAAGCAATACAATGCAATCAATGTTTTTTTTTAAAGTGACTGCACATAATCAAAAATAAAAACATGTTTTTATTTCTTATTTTAAATAGTATTTCTTAAAAAACACAATATATATAGATAAAAAAATGTTGATTACCTTCCTAAAATCCAATAAAACTTGATCAATCAAATACTACTACAATTTTATTAATAACTCATCTTCTTAATTTGATTATTATAATATTAACCTACACTATATATATAACAAAATTCGAGAGTAAACAAACGTATGTATCACGCTATGTACGTATGTGAGGCTATCGTTTCACAAACCGCTGAATGCAGAAACGCACCGAAGGTACCGAAAGATAGGCAAGGATCCGAGGAATTCATTCTGACTATTTAAATTCCGAAATTGCAAGTAGTTAAAAAGATATTGATTGAAACGTTAAAAAGTTATTCATTGAAACATTAAAAAGTAAGATTCGTCTGCTCATGTAGACAGTTTATTGCACACAGACGCCAAACGAAGACAGCGGAAAAGATGTCTGACTTTTCGGTCATTTTTAAAATTGTTATCCTATTTTTCGTATCGAAACCATACAAAGAATAATTCCGAAATCATCAGTTTATATTGCCAGGTCACACAGTATATATTATA